>JAQQZR010000020.1:13650917-13665319 GCA_030068235.1 Notoglanidium macrostoma | reverse complement strand
AGTTTTCCCTTGTGGGGACCGGAAAAATGTCCCAACAATGTAATATAAACATGGCACACATACACCATATTCACCATAATTCTCCTCAGGAGTGATGAGACACCAAATCACCATTTTCCTTTAGACTGTTTATATCCACTAAGTGATAACAGGAACTAACCTGTTCCTCTGATGTAACTATAATTGGATAAAAAGTATGACGTGGTGTTCTGTAATACATAAGTGTGGTAATATAATACGCAGAAGAACGAGACAAAGAAAATGAGGAAAAGTGTAAGACGCAAGAGGAACGAAAAAACGAAGAAAATGGACAACGTGTGCTAAACATCCCTATGTGCAATTTATTAAAGTCACAAAAAAATAAACACCGACAGCTGCAGAAATTTGTATAATTGTTACAGGGCTAATGCGAATGTCCGTCATGCTGCATAAAATACATGAAAGATCAGAACCAGATCAAATGTTTCAGCTCCTGATTTCCATAACCACCCTGTGTGTCTATTTATAGTCTAGTTTGTTCATTTAAAAGTATAATGACTTCAGAGCTGTCTGATTTCATAGAAAATAAATTCAACAACCTGTTTTATTTATTTAAATAGAATTTTTTTTTTTGTTCCCGGTTCATCCTTTCCGCAGTTATCATGCAAATCAGGTCTACAGCTCTGTTGTTGTTGTTGTTGTTGTTGTGTTCCTCAGGCGGTTGCGGTGCACTGTAAACACGGCCACGGCCGCACAGGAACCATGCTGGCCTGCTACCTGGTGAAGACGAGGAAGATCTCAGGAGCGGAGGCGATTAAAACGATCCGATCTCTTCGCCCGGGTTCCATCGAGACGCTGGAGCAGGAGAGCGCCGTGCTGGAGTTTCAGCTGTCCCTCAATCCAAACACTGCTCTGTAAACACTGCGCTAAAAACACCAACCTGCTACAGGTCCATGTCTGTGCTAGTGTACAATCTGTTTAGAATGACTGATGTTGTTGGCTAACTCCGTTATTTTCCCATCAGAGAAGCAGCTCAGAAACGCCCCCCCCCCACCCCTAATTAAAAATGGCAGATCTGCATACTAATGATGAATGATTGACAGTTGCATAAGTCTTTTCAACTCTGATATTAACTGACTCTCTCTTTTTTCCCCCCCATCTTATCCTTGTTTTCCCAAATGCTTCCCTTCAAGTTCTATCGGAAATCTCGTGATTACGAGGCGAGCGCACTTACAACTCAGCAACTCGTATTTTTCTACAAACCCATACTTTTCGAGTTGGGGACGCGTCAGTAACAAAAAGAAAAAAACCACAACAAAAGACTCAACTTCGACAGGCATTATGCCGTGATCACCAGCTCCGAACTTCCGAAGAGGACTCTTTACCTGCTTGATGTAGTTCATTAACGTGAAATAAAATTTAATGTTCTTTTTTTTTTTTTTTTTTAATCTATAAACAATTTCCATCATAATTGATAGAAAAAAAACCATATATGAATAAACATTACACACAAGTATAGATTTATAATGGACTGCACCACAGTTACGGATACCGAAAATGGTCAAAAGTGGCTGAACATTTTGACAGAGGAAAAAAAACAAGCAGAATACAGCGTGGAAACATTTTGTACTTTCTACGAAGGACGTTAGACACGTCATTTCACAACCCTGAATATTTCACAATATTCTTATAATTTGATGAGTCTTTACTCCCCGTTTCCTGCGAGCGCAGCAGGTCTGGTCATTCCTCCTCACACTGTTCTGACTGAAAGCACTTGGTGTTAACAAACACAAACCAAATCCTTCTCTCTGTATTACAGGTTTTCATAAGTGCGCACCCATGAAAACACAGACCATAACTCAGGGTGTGTCTGTGAAAAACACAAGCCATTACTATGACAACACTGTCTCCAAATACTGTCTGAGCTCAGTCATGCTAATGCGTGTGTGCTTTCTGTTCTCACGCTCAAACATGACGTTTACATTCCTCTGTATGGCACAGCAGGGTGAAACCGGGTAACACTTCTCTTCAGGACCGGTGCTTATAAGGCTACATGAGAACTGTTAAAGCTCCACAGACATTAATTAAGGCTTGTTGCATCACTACTTCTCATTAGTTTTTAATGGACTTCTGATGACCGAGAGTGATATTTATGTTTAAGAAGAGCACCATGATGCATGACCTTGTTACATAAGTGTCCTAGCGCCGTCATGGCAACACAAACGTCACACGCTTCAGGTGTCGCGTCAACGTCTGTTGGCTTTAGGTTCATGTCACGTTGCCTTAGCAACAGTCAGTGTGACACAAATATATCGCATATATATATATACACACACTTGACATTTTTATTAAAATCATTTAGGATAATTAATGTAGATGCTGATAGCGCAGCCCTGCTGAATTCTGATTGGTCAGAAGGTGGAGATGAATTTTCTCTAACGGCTGCCGTCAAACACGGGTTTATATTAAATCGCTTGTCGTAATATATTATCGTTTCTATAGTAACGGCTTACACAGGGACTTTACCGTATAGGAGGTCCATGAAAATGGAATAAACAACTTGCAACTAAATCATGCCATCGTTGAGGTGAAGTTTTGAAGATTGGGTTTCACACAAACAGTACAGCATTTCCTTTGTTGTAAAATCAATTTATTTATGATTTACAAAAGCCTAACATGTAACAACCATTAAAATGAAATCAAAGAAACTCTTCCTGAACCTAAAACGATGAACGTACGAGTGTGTATACATGTCAGTTTACATTTCGGAAGCAGAAATTAGAGGTGAAGGAATATTGACACTATAGTGTTATGTATCGGTTCCATTTACAAAGTGTGTGTATTCTTGGCAAAAAAGGAAAACCCCAAAAAATAATTTACACATACACCAGCAAGTCCACAGTGTCGATGCAGATACACAACCGCATGTTCAACGTTAACTCCAACACTGTGCTCGACGGGAATGGAGCGGAATCAGAATCAGGGCTGGTCTGAAAATAAAAAAGGAAATGATGAGATGAATCCTTTTTGCGTTCCGTTAATCTTTTTCCAACCCGGAATTATAAACAAAAACAAATCAAAGTGGAGCTCTACGGTTCAAATAAACGCCTGCGAAAGCGAGGTTCGTCTTTAACCTCGTCTCGACGATCACACGTCCTTTCAGTTCTCTTCAATCAAATCCTTTTCATCATCATCATCATAATCATCATAAAAAACTAAAAGGGGAATAGAAAACTATTATAATAGAAACTATTATAATAGAAAAATATAAAATGGAAACTTTCGCTCCATCTGGAGTTCCATATAAACGCAGACCTCCTCTTCCCCATCCTGAAGCCAGAGGAAGAGCGACGCTCGGCGGGATTCCCTCCGCCTAAGTGCAGAGACGCTGCAGAGGGGACGAGCGTCCGAGTGAAGGCGGACGGACGAAGCGGCCGAACGATCTCCCTCTTTTACGCTTCCGCACTGGGAGACGGGAAACTGGTCCAAATCGGAAATTTTGTGGAGGAGGAAAAAAAAAAAAATCAAAAACGTGGAAGTTTGCAGATAAAACACCATCATAAAACGTCCCACATTACGATCGGTGATACTAAAAAAATAAAATATGACGTGAGCGCGTTGCTTTTTTTTCCCCCCCCTTTCAGAATGAACATTTCACAAACCAAAAATATGCCATTTCAGTTTCATCATTATTATAATTAAAACATTTGTACAGTGCTTTATCATATATCTGATACGCACGCTGGAGGGAAAAATCGCGCAGAGTTGTGCCTCGACGCTAAAATTATACTTCCTGGTCCAGGCACACAAATCAAAATGAATTTGGAAGAAAAAGAAAGGGAAAAAAAAAATAATAATAAAAAAAGGAAGCTCCGGCTGAATCTCTGTTTCCAGTGCTGGGTCAGGGATTAGTGTCGAGTCCCGCTAAAAAGCTCTTAGCTACTGTTTCGTGTTCAGTTCGTTCTCCAGCTCCATGAGCTTGCGTGAGGCCTTCACTTTGTTGGAAACCTCTTTTCCCTGCGAGAAAAGTCTCTGACGCTCTTTAAACGTGAGATTCTCCGGTGCTCCGGCTATCGAGTTCTCCTGGTCTGGTCCACTGAAACGAAAAGGAAACAAAACAAAACAAAAAAAAAATCATTCACAACTTCAGCCGAAGAATTAACAAACAGCCGTGAAATATTTCTGCGGAGGTAAAGATGCCCCGATGAATAGTTTTCTTGCTCTTACTATTATAAAGAAGGAGGAAATATGGAACGCCGAGTCCTGGTTAAAATAATTATCGGACAATAAAAGGCCACAGTTGTGTGACGTGAACTTACAATTTCAGGATAAAAATAACAGTTGCGTGACAATAACTCCTAATTACGATATATGTATGAGGGACACAAAGTCACTTAACCTGGAAAAAATGAAGTCGCGGTTGAGTGAAAATAACCTGCAATTAAAAAAGGCGCAGTTGATTAATGTTTTTAAAAAAAAAACTAGTTGTGTGAAAATAGATCACAGTTGCACGATAAAGTCGCAAATGACATTAACTCGTGACCGCACAACTGGAAGCTCTGAGGAAAAAAGTCGCAGCTGCAGGAAAATAACTCGCAATTAGGAGATAAAAAGTCGGAGTTGCGTCAAAATAACTTGTCTTGTGTATGAAAAGTCGCAATTGGAGTTGCAGAGAACTCATAATTACAAAATAAATAATAAAAAAAACCTCTCAATCGCATGACAGGAATGCAGAATTCTGAAAAAATTTGCAGGTGCGTGAAAACTTACGAGATTTAAAAAAAAAAAAGTCGCAAATGTGCGACACTAACTTGCATTTGTGAGAAAAAGATGCGTGTGAACTTGAGCTAAAAAAAACAAAGACGAAAAAAACCCGTAATTGATATTAATTGACGATTATAAGATGGAGTGAAAATAACTCGTAATTCCGAGGTGTTCTGCGGCGCTCGGTTTGGGGAAACCACTCACCCTTTCGTCCATTTCTCTCGCGGGTCCTTGAAAACCTCTCCTGATCCTACAACTCCCGTCGTGTTTCCAGTGTATGAATTAAACCCTGTTTTCATTTGTGGTAAATGATGAAAAAAACAAAAGAATGCGTTGAATCACAGAATATACATCACGTTGCATCACGCGAATGACATGTGCAGTGTTTTAACGTCTTCCAAAAGCTGCTGGGTTTTAAATCACGCTGAAAACGTAACGTGTAGCACGTGGCGTATAATCGGGATGAAACGAACACGCCTGGAGTTAATCATAGTTATATCTGTGACCCTGCAGCTTTTGGAGGCGGTTGATGAAGCCGCCTTCACCACAGACCGGGAGCTGAGCGGCTGGACCACGCCGGCGGGGTTAGTACCGAAGCGAACTGAAGCGCGGTCTGTGGAGCACTGGTGTTCGGTGGAGGTCGACTGAGAGTGCTACTCGTTATAACTCCATCCATACAGCAGCAGCGTTTAACATGCACGCTGAGCTTAAGGTGTAGATACAGGGCTGCACCAATCCCGTCATTAACGATCCCTGATACAATATGATTAAAAGCTTTGGTTATCAGCCATCTGATTGGCCGAAAAACGTTCCAAATGTGATGTAATGCTTGAAAACGGCACATCTGCAAACCGAAGAAACACTGTTTTCCGAATATTTATTTTTAATATCTGTCATTTCATGAGCTACAAAAAGAAGTTCTACTGCAAGTATTCTGTTACAACAACGTAACGACATTGTTATTTTGGAAAAAAAAAAATAATAATAATAGAACGGGAAATCTAGCAGCTAGTCTGGAGCGCTCCTGTTAGCCACCGCCCCCTTCGGCAGACCAGCTCATTGTTATGCCAAGCTGTTATTTTTTGAATTGTTAATCGAATGTTAAATACAAAACGAATGCATTAGGAGAGTCACTATTCACCACCTTCTATGGCTCTGCTTTTTATTCATATTCATACATTATTCAAACTCCTGGATGAACGGCGGTTTATCCGAGTGTCGGAGAAATGTTTTCCACAGATGATCCATTTGCGTGTAAAGTAATGAAGTGTTCAGAGAACATAATCCCAGTCAGACTTTTTCTACCAAACACAAAAGTTATTCTAGTTTTTACGCCAAAGACGCGGCTAATCAAACTCCCAGACTAGCCGCTAGATTAGACTCGACAGCATCATTTATTCATTTGTTTATTTAAAAAAAAAAAAAAAAAAAAAAAAAGTTATTTTACAAAAGTAACTCACGATGGAATACTTCCTGTAGCGGATAATGAGTCGTTTCTTTCATCTGTGAACTGTTTGATAAAAGAAAGCACACTCGAGGTTGTCGCGAATGACTCGCCTTCAGCCCGAGCTGATGGTGAACTCACAGCCGTGACGCAATCCGCAATAACGAACTCGCTCTCGCGGTCTACCGATTAAATAACCGGCAACAAAAAAGAATCAGTTCTCAGATTCCACGCGTTCCGAATCACGAGTCGATTCTGGAGTTGATTCCTCGCGTGTGTAATAATAATAATTTCACACTCCTTTCTTGTCCTGTGGTTTTAATTATCGCAATTATTCGGTTTCTGGAAATCGAACAGTTGTGCCGATATCCGAGTCAGCGTTATTTAACGGCGTTAGCTGAGATGTAGCTGGGTTCCCTGTTGCGTGCGCGTGACATGTTCGCTGATATTTGATGGATTGTGTTGTATTTAAAGGCGCTAGCTTGCTGCCATTTCTGGAAAGCAGGCAGTTGGACTCAAGAGGTTTGCTTTCTGTGTCGAGTTTTAAATACTCTCGGTAACCCTACCCGACTCTCGCACGCTTCTGCTGCCAGTTAAAGGCGAGACGTCACTGGTGTGATGGACGTGGACATTGTGTGTCCTGTGTTCTATGTTTAAGTGTCGACATCATATGCGTTCCTGGCATGTTCACGAAATGTTAAAAGATCGATTCGCAGAATCCAATTTATTCTCACAAACCAGACTAGCAGCTACCGCTAGAGCGTTTGGAACGTTTCGTCATGGCCAAGAACCGCCCAGTAACGCCACCACGTTTCAGCTCCCGTCCACATCTCTATGAAGATTATTGAAAATGTATATTGGGAAGCTTTTATTGATTTATTTTTTTAAAAAGAATTTTCTGCTCCTAACATTATTCTTGAGGCATTTGCCAACACAGTGTATCGCCACCTACTGGGCTGGCATGCTCATTGTAATGTTTTTGGCCTTGATAAATACGAGACTGTCAAACGATAGCTACTAGTCTGGCTAACCGGAATTTTAATCAGATTTTGTGCGATTGGTCTACTGACACGGAACATAAAACACTGGACATGATTTGTCTGTCTTCGTTTGGACAAATATTGGATATTTTCAATAATGCTGCTCATGTGGATTGGAATCTTTGGTCAAATCCTCTGTATCGGATTGGTGCATCCCTACTAATAAACCTAAGCGTGCTTCTCTACTGACCTCGTTACAGAAATCCGAGGTTTAGCGACGGCTAGCGTTTCTCTAGCCTTCACAGTGACCTCCACCTCTGACCTGCTCGAGGCATCATCTACCAGGCTCACATGTCTGTGTGTGTGTCTCTCTTCCAGGACGAGGTACAGTGTGTCTCCATGTACAAACTTTGGATATCGGCTTTAATCTGTACGGTGGTTGCGATGTCACAACCTCCATCCAAATGCATGTTGGTGTTCTTGGATGATGAAATGGACTGGGAGGGGTGGGGGAGGAGAGCAGACACAAACACACTGACGCTTGTGAACCAACAAAACACTCCGCCAACGGTGGAAGCCATGGAGCAAAAGAGGCTGCGTGGTTGTGCAGATTAAACTGCGTAAGGGAAAGAAGAAACCCACCGCAATGGAGCTCTTATACCACATTTTATCCCACTGCCGACTGGTCAGAAGGTGTGGACTGATCTTCTCTCAGCAGCTCTGACAGCAGTTCTGGCTACGAGGCAAATCGCAGGTTTATATTAATGTGCTCACTCTAATACTTCACTGTTTCTACGCTCTTTCTCTTTCACTGGTACTTATATAGCAGATGCTTCCACATAATCCAAGCCAAAGAGCTAAACAAAACCAATTAATTTAACAATTACGGAAGGAGTCGCCAGTGTCCCAGCTTTTTCAGCACTGGAAAGTCTTCAGGATTGCAATTAATAGTTTTATAGCAGGATTTTTTTTTTTTTTATTATTATAGGATTATTTAAACCGTTTCTAGTTGCTGTAATGCAAGTACTAACAGGAAGTAACCTGTTTCATGAACGTTCCACATCATTACAATAAATGGATAAAACATAAAAAAAAATGTAATCAATGGCGAATCGCTGTGGTATAAGAGGAGTAAAACATGGTGAATGGGAAAATAACAAGAGCTCAGCGTGGTAACAGTAATTCAGCTTCGCATCATGGATTAATTTCCTATAAGACCACGCCCTAATCGTGTTTTACTCATTACTTGAACTTCTTTTTCCCAGTTTAGAAAGTGCCTTAGCTCAGCGGTTTTGCCACCGCCAGCGGAGTAATGGATGTCCCTCCAGTGGAGGTGATGAGCAGAGCCTGGAGCTTCAGATGCTGAGAGTTCACCTGAAGCTCCGCTGGCTCCATGAGACGGCAGGAGGAGGTGCAATATGCAGCGATGATGCGACAGACACGGACATACAGACACACACAGACGAGACGAGACAGGACAGCCAGACAGTGCAGAACCAGACAGGCAGCAGGTAGTAGCAGTGCTGCGGATGGAGATTTAGGAGTGCAGAGCAGAGCAGAGCAGAGCAAAGCGCAGGCAGTAACCAGCAATGGATACATGGCCAGATTAATCTCATCAGTCTGAGCAGGAAGGGGGATGCTGCAACAGCGGGTTTGGGTTTTTTAATTGTTGGAGAAGCAAGGTTAGTGATCTGTAACTTGATTTGAACAAATGGCACTCAGATCGCAGCAGGCCCCACTTGGTGGGGGGGAATATGAAGCTGATTGCAAGTTGCATGCATGGTCAAATACACTGGGCATCTTTGTTAATCTGGGATGCATCTTATGTTTCTTTTTGTGCGTGGCTGTTTAAAACGTTCGTGGTGTTGTCGAACTTTGAAGAATAATTTTTTTGCACAGAACTGAAGGTAAAAATCTCTCTTAACCTCCGTACTAATTTAGTGACTTCATAAATCTTAATCGAGTATAAAAAAGTGAAAGTTTAACCAATGGAGAATCAAATTGATCTTTAAACAGCCATGCCCCAAAGCGCGTGCCTCATTTGACAGATCTTTTCCCCCTTTGCCAAGTGTGCAGAAGTAATCAAGGAGGGCTGCTTCTCTGTGCCCGCCACAGCCAGTGACAAGAAGCCAGGGTCTCATTCATTCCCCTGAGCCAACAGCGGACGAGCAGGAGTCTGCGGAGGCCTGAGCCTTCCCCAAAGCAAACCACACACACACGCGCGCACACACGCTCACACTCATGCGTACACACACACGGGACGGCCGGCAAAACCAACAGTACTCCGGAGTGAATTTAGAGCACAGGGCGAATCACGGGCTTTATCGATTGCTTTTACGCCACCAGGATGATTGGAGGAAGAGGAATTTGGGAGGGCAAGAGGAAATTTGGACAGGTGATCAAAAAAAAGAAATAAAATTGAATCGGATTGCCTACTGAAAAAAAAAACAAAGGTAGGAGAGGGAGGTGAGACAACACAAAGTGACGAGGAAACGAGAAAGACGGAATAAAGTAGGTGACTGGACAGGAGATCTACGGAATTTATACAGAGAGGAGGAAAACGTGAGAGAGTTATCTCTCATTGGGGAAAGAGAAACAGGAAAAAAAACGGACACTAAAAAACATGAACGGGAATGAACCAATAAGAACGGAGGAGGTGTGGGCGGACATGGGGCCCTCCTCTCTCCTTGGCGTCTCTACCTTTGGGTTTGGTGGGAGGGGGAGGGACATGCCCTGCCTTGGGCGCAGTACTGTTGGCATTGGCCTCTGCGGGCAGCTGGAATGAGCCGGACAGAAAGATGCCGTCCGAGAGGGGGCGGGGCTTGCGCGCAGTGGGTGGCGGCGGGGGCTTTTGGGCAGGCACAAGGTCACCATAGGACTTCCGCGTAGCAGAGAGCTTAACCTGACCTGCTAAGCCTGCATCGTCCTCCTCCTCCTCCTCCTCGTCATTGTACGAGACAAACTTGGCAGTGTATAAGGTGTCGGGGGAGACGACCTGGGTTTTGAGGTACGAGGTGTTTCTCTGAGGTGGGGTCGGAGGAGGGTTGGTAGTGGTGTTGGTGGCGGTGTTAGTGGCAGGAGGGGGGGGCTGGTAGTCCCGGGGGAGTGGAGGTCTGTACAGACCAGGCTCGTCTGGCGTCAGCAGCTTGCGCTCGGCCTCCTCGTGCTGCCGGCGCCTCTCCGCCTCCAGGCGGTTGTAGTACTCCTCCTCCTGTCTCCTCTGAGGGGAATAGGGGAAGAGCCAGTTAGATCCGCCTCAGCTAGCCTAACCAGCCTCTGCCTGCTCATCTAACCGATTTGCTCAAGTTGCTCCTCTACTTTACAAAACCATACGTCTTCCTAAACATGACATTTACTTTGACTAAGTGAGGTGTAATATTCAGGCAGGAAACCATGCGCCCCTCCCCAATGGCTTCTGTAGAGATTTGACTGCATTTTGAAAAGTGGGTGTTCCATAATAAACTGCGTTCCACCATACAAGGAAGTCTAATCGGTTAGATTAGATATTTCACCGTCTAAATGAATCGCTTCTGATCAGTAAATCATGCATGCTTACAGCAAAATGATGCTTTTTATGGAATATCATCAAATCTGGAAGAGGATCGGAGTAACACCTGACCTTTTAATGTCCTCCTAGAGCATTTACTGCTGAAAATTCGGACGTTCTCTAATGCAACACCTTCACTTCCACAATCCAGTTAACAAGAGGAGGGGGAACCTGCCAAATTCTTTCCATTTCTTTGTGTTTAAAGTACCATGGAATGAGCATCAGGACTAAATGCTAGTCCAATTTGTATTGGTTGGTATAATTCTTTTCTGACTATGCATTCCTGGTGATGCCATCAAAATCAGGTGCTGTTCTTCCATTGTGATGGAAAGGCAAGCGTTTTGTCATTTGACTGATTGATAATAATGCCTATTACAACATGACTAGGGTGGTGAACTAACAAGGTATAGAATTCCATCTTGCTTGGGTAACCCTAACACCTGAAAGGGTATCGCTATTACAATTCAAATCTGGATGTTGGCATATGGGACAGATTTGCTGCGGTCCCGAGTACGTATGCCGTTTAACAGGAGTCGATCTTTGACGAGAAAACCTGAAGTTTATATAAACCTAAGAGAATGATGAACTAGGTTTTAGAGCTTTTAGAAGATAACTCTTCGGTTCTACACCCTTCGTTTCCTCGTGGGTCCACTAGGAGGCGTCAGAATGACGAGAACGACTGGTGCTGCTGCTAAAGTGCTGAAAGAAATGGCCCTGGCTTTAACTGCTGTGGAAAAGATGAGTGAGGGGTCTTTACGTCTCCGAGGATCTGGCTGGCATTTTGAGGTTTTTCACAGGAAATGCTGCTCTGGTCTCTGTACATGGATGACCATGGGTTAATGTGCGGTGAGGACGCCACTGATGATAGAATGGGGGTGACTGGGACGGGCCGTTCCCGACTACGTCCCCAAAGCAACGTCGGGTGAAATGACGATGATTTCCCAAGGAAATGTTGAACTCGATAATAAAACCTGACAAGTGACTCATGCATTTTTTTTGTTTTGTGTGTGTGTGTGTGTGTTTTTGGGTGGGGACATCACATCAGAAACACAGGACAAAGATCACGGTGAGGACATGCAATTGGACATTAGGGCTGGGCTCTAAATTCCCAGTGGTCTGAAGGTGACGCACAGGCACGGCCACACACGGAGATGAGGCTCTCACTGAGCACTTGTGATGAATGATGGACGTTCAGACCGCTGGTAAATTTAACGGCCCAGTGAAACATTTCAGAAGCAGTTGAGACTGTGGATAGGTAACACGGAGGCGCTACACAGACTGAGCTTACAACCTGTTGAACTTCTACCTTCTGGCTGAAATGATCTCTACCTGCTCCCGTCACAACCTCATCTGCATACACTACACTAAAACCTTAATAAAGGGCAAGGATAATACCGACACACACTCGGCTCCTTCTTTAAATGATCGAAAATAACCCTCTGTTTTTTCATCCACAATAAAAACGAGGTCCCCAAAACCAACCATTATTTTTGGCACAAACCAGTGTTGTAATTTCAGCTAGGAGTAACACCATGCTTTTAGAATCGAGTTAAAGAACTGCGCAAAATACGCATGAACCTGAAGGCTGATGATCAAACAAAGTCCTGCACTTTGCTGCGGTGAGCGTTGCTGATGAAGAAAGAAAGAACCTTTTCTCTAAATTTGGAGTTTGTTGTTAAGTTATCGGTAGCTAGCTATCCTGTGAACCTCAAACGGTAAAATCAAACAACGTAACAACTGTCTCACATATCACAGCTTTTTAAAAAATAAAAAAAAAGTAGTTACTTCAAGTAATCTTGCTCGACTGTAACATTTCCTCCATTTGCGATCTTCTGCGCTGAAACATGAACATCAGTGCAGCCAAAGCAGCTGTGTTACTGGTTAATGACGCAAATTCCACATCAAACTTAACTTGAACTGTCTGAATTTGTTCCCCTTCATGCCATAAAGTACACTGTTAAAGGTGAATCTGTGCTGATGTCCAAATGATATATTATTAACACCTGTACACTAACACACACACACACACACTACTTCTGCACATATAGATTGCTTTAGAATTTTACTCGTCAGAATAAACACCAAAGTAGCCAATTTCATATCCCTGTAAATATGAAAAATGATCATTGAGGTTGCCAGGTACCTATTAGCTTTTAATACGTCTGTACTGGTGTGGGTTTGGGGTTGCTGAGCAGTGTGTAATGTTTGGACTGTTTAATTAGGTAGCAGCGGTTTATGTGCACTCACCGGTCGGCGTTGTATAAATTCAGACTGGTGCCTCGCGCACTTCCGCCCTACATAGTGTTCTATTTAGAGCCGTCGATAGGGAACGAGAGATTTGAGACGTCCCGGGTTTTGCTCATAAAATGTATGATGGATTCAGCTCACATATATAACGTATAAAAGGCTTGCAAGTCTTCACTGATAAAAAGCTAGCTAAATGCTTTTAGTAATAAAGAGACACTCAAGAGATCTACCTTAAGTGTAGTAGACATCATCATCATCATCATCATTTCTTAAATGTAAAATACAGACGCTGATCCTGAATGCCTACACCAGCCTATCATTATGAAAAGGCTGTAAGTGAAACAGCGTAATGAAGGTGAGGTTTGTTGAGCGTGACCCTCCCGGGTGTCGAGCGCTCTCAGGTCACTCAGCCTGGTGTACCTTCTCATCGGCCTCTCGTCTGGCTCGCTCTTCTTCTCGCCGGCGTCTCTCCTCCTCCTGCTTGGCTCGTTCCTCCGCCTCGCGCTTACGGATCTCCTCCAGCTGCTGCTTCCGTCGTCGCTCCTCGTCCTGCAGCTGACGCACACATGCAGAAGATGAGTGTAACGCAGGGCCTGAGCTTCGCTCCTAACCTTACGGTGTTTCACACAAAAATGAACTTATCCTAATAGTGGCAGAGTGCATTTTAATTGTGGTGTGTTTCAGTTCCTACCTCAGACTAAGGGGAATGGTGTGAACGCGTCATTTCTCCCCCCCACTATAATTCAGACGCGGTCACGCCAATCCCCCCGTCCGTGCTCGGATGCGCACTTTAACCATTTTCGCTATTCGAATATCCACGTTGTTCAGCAGCTTCAACTCGAACAGGAAATGAAATGAACCTTCTCATGCAACCATAACGTAACTGACCTGGATGTGGAGTGTGTAATGTAACAGCAACATAGTAATGGCGATGGTTCGGAATCACATTCTCAGTCTAAAGCCTTTTGTTTTTAAATGTCATGCTGATGTAATGTAGTTTTATTCCTTATTACAGACAGCTTAGGAAGTTAAGAGAGAAAAACATGATGGCTTTTTTAGACTGACAGGAACCCAAGTATGAAGGAGGAATAATGTTTAATTTCTTCCCTTTTTTTAAAATAACAGTGAGGCGACTCTGTTTTCTCTTCATAGTATACCGGTTTAACTCCTGTTTATGTTGCTAGTGACTTATACTTTTAATATAAATATGAATTTGACTCTCTTTCCACTAAATTCAATTCTCTGAAGTCGAGTTCTGCTGTACGTTTCTTGTAGTTTAAAATAAGAGCATTATGATTTATGACAAACTGGAACATCCTGACTCAGGACCTCTCGCTGTTTGAGGCCGGAGAAACTGTATACTCACTGCACTCACACACACACACACACACACACACACACACACACACACACACACACACACACACACACACACACACAC
>JAQQZR010000020.1:13622135-13633774 GCA_030068235.1 Notoglanidium macrostoma | reverse complement strand
AGAGAGAGAGAGAGAGAGACAGAGAGAGAGAGAGAGAGAGAGAGAGAGACAGAGAGAGAGAGAGAGAGAGAGAGAGACAGAGAGAGAGAGAGAGCGAGAGAGAGAGAGAGAGAGAGAGAGACAGAGAGAGTCTATTAAAAAAGGAAGACGAAGAATTTCCCCTACATTCCCAATCCGGATTCCAGTGAAACGCTACACACCCTAAACTAGGGAAAGACACCGGGATGACAAAGGGAGCCGAAGAACCCAACCAGGCTGGTGGTGAAATAAAATGAGACATGAATGAGATCAATTCACAGCAGATGAAAGCGAGCTTTGTGTTACAGTCATGAAGATTAACCGCTCGCCCCTTCGTAAAAGGCTGTAATTATTCAGCTCGGTTCAGAGATCACGGCTCCACAGTCGCTGAGCGCTCAGTCATCACGCCGTTACCCGAGTCCCCGTTCCTTACACATCCGACAATGAGCTCCTTCAGACGCTTAATTTGGCGCACATGACGGCATTTCCTGCCCGAAAGAGCGGCGGCACGGTAATGTCACGCCAGAGCTTTACAAGGCTGCGCTTTGTTTTTCACGACTCTCTTTTGTCATGTCTGTTATCCCAAAAGCCTGAGTTCCAACAAGACGCCACGTGAAATGCTGCCAGAGAGCGCCGGGATCTCCAGTCTGCTGACGTTCTCGCTACACGGCGCGGCCTGGACAGCAGCATGACGTCCTCACCTGAGCAAACAGCGCAGACTCTGCACTTTTTTAACCTTGGTGGGTTTTATAATCTGAGAGAAGAGCTGGTCATGACACACACAATAATAATAATAATAATACACTATTAATAACTCTGTTACACACTCGCCAATCTCTGCTGCTTGCCTCCAAGCTGGAGTTTTCTTCTTAATGTCTCTGAAGATATTTAAGAATACATGACCGGGTAAGATGAAACCACGACTAGAAGACGCTCCTTCTCTTTTTGTGTGTCAAACAGTAAACGGTAACTTCCTGTAAACAGGAAGTAAAGTTGTGAGGGGGGAACCGAAGAAACACGCTCTACAAACGTAGGGGCAAACGTTTGGTTCCATCGCTTGGGCTGTTGCGCGCTGCGTCGAAATTAGAAAAGGTCACGCCTTGTGCAGCCGCCGCAATCGCAGTTGCTTGCTCGTGCGAACGCAGGCTTAGCCTTAAAGCAGCTTTTACGTGTGCTTTTTTTTTTCTACATTAAATATGTAAATATATTTGCGGGGGAAAAAAATGCTTCATGTTTTACAATGACTTCTCGTTTTCACTGCTTTTAACCTGAATTCAACATGAAGATCAATAAATGTATTGCCGGTAAAGGCAGTGAGTGACCTTTTGACCTAATGATGTCACACTGATACAGAGACACAAAGAACAAAATGTTCCGTACACGCTAAAGCGCATTATCATTTTTGGAAGTTAAATTATTAAGTAGAAATTGTAATATGAAAATAAATGAAAACCGAGGAATGTTGGCAAATGGAATGCTTTCAATTCGACGTGTCGAAAGTATTCGGTGAAACCTCGTTTCCTTCTCGCGCCCACACCCATGCAGACCCAAGCGTCTCCGTCAGAGCTCCTTCGTCTTCCATACAGCAGGGGGTGGAGCCGTGTTGGCGCCGCTGACCCGGGGGCGAGCAGGTAAAATGGCTTCCATCTGAAAGTCACTAAACACGCGGTCGGCGCTGCGGCCCGGAGGCGCGGCCCTGGAACTCATTTAATAGGTGAATAGATGGCAATTGAGAGAGAAACTGCTGTTTATTGTTTCAATGAGTAAGCTCCTGCGCGGGAGAGCGCAGCCGATAGCACGGCCCATGTTATTAGAAGGTGAACGGAGGAGGCGGGAAGCAGACTGTGGGCTGAGACGGGAACAGAATCCGCCTGGGAATCGCTCGCGATCTCGCTCAACAGAGACCACCGACACAGACGCCCACCCACTGCACCGACCATCACAGGAATGCACACAGCCCGTCGACCGCACCGCACACGTAAAGCCGCACGTGCACACAATACACGCACACAACAATGATCGACGCCTACGACGGTATTCCAGGCCGGAGATTCCGTACCACGGCATTCATTTGGCAACGACAAATAAATCAGAGAGGGGGAAAATAAAAAAAATCTCTAGTGGATCGAAGATTAAGTTCCATCTAAGAGGCATGGAGATATAAATATATATAAAAAAATAAAATAAAAAAAAACCAAACACGAGTGAGCAGAATAAAATCCTAAAAAGGGAGCCGAGAAGACCTACCGCTACACCGTCCTGTCCTGTCCCTGGACGCAAAATCACGGAAAGCTGTTCAAAATCTACACAATCTGCACAAGCTCCGCCTCCCGGCAGACACGAGGGGACATTCCAGAAGTCCGGAGGGAGCATCCGGGACACAAAGACGCCAAACACAGAAAGGCCTCCTGTCCATGCATCCTGTTACTCTGAACACAGCAAGGCGGGAATCTGAGCACTGAGCACACACACACACACACACACACACACACACACACACACACAGGCTGCTAATGCCGTCACGTCACGGTTCCACGTTAAGCACTAAGAAGCCGTTCGTTTTGCTTTTGTGCCTCGGATTCGTCCGCATTCAGGCAGACACCCGACACCCGACGCTGACGGGGAAGGAACTGAAGGTCACATGCGAGAACAAGTTTCCCAAACACTACAGAGAAAAGAGGAACGCCACGGCGTGAGAACCTCCGGAGAACTCCGAGGAAGAGAGATGCTCACGGCACGGCACGACGTGAACACGACTCAAACCAAATGATATTTCCAACACAGCGCTGTTGAATTCTCAGCTCTGATTGGTCAGAAGCAGCTCGCGTGAAGACGTATATTACATTACACGTTAACGAACATGTGATCCTTTCAGTAGCAACAATTTCACGTAAACAAATCTAAAAACCTGTGTAGGAATGATGGGCTCCATAGGTTTTATTTTAAGCATTATTAGAAGGAGTCTCCAGTGTCAGTGCTTTATAACAGCCAGTTTTCCCGACATGGGAAAGCTTTCAGGAATGACAAGTTTACACTTTCGTGTTTTACTGTAACATGACGTGCATTTCTTTTTGTATGCTTTTGTATGAACTCCAATTCCCTGCTTCTGGCTCACATTCCTTGTTTTTATGTCCGTTAACTGCTACAGAAGCAGTAAATTATGACCTCAGACAAACTTTTGCACCAATACGAATGCGCCGTCACTCAAAACAAAAATATGAAGCGACGCTGAAGCTCAACGTAAAAGTTGCACATTAACGAGAAACCTGCTTCAGCTTCTCAGCAGTATGAGGCTCGGCGAGGAGCCGAGGTGGCTCATGGGTCATCACCGAGAGGTATTTCAGCTCCACTTGGAAGCAGTTCGAGCTTGTCTTTGGCAGGTGCTTTCATATCCGAGCTTCAAAATCTCAACGAGAATGCGTAAGGCTCGGATTCACAGAAGGCAGCGCTCCATCCAAGTCACGACGCCTCTGAATCAATCTCCAACACGCCGGCGTCTGCAAAGCTGTCAGCCATTTCTCACCTGCTGGACCTGGAAGCGTTGGCAGACCTACACGAAGCGTCCGCTCGTTAGTTATAAGTAACTGAAACATCTCGCAGGCAGCGCTCATACCACACGTACCTGCTGCCTGGTTACCATGGTCACTCTTTTTCCAAACTACTTATCCATCAAACAGAGACTCGAGACCCCACCCTGACACTTCCTGTCTGAGGAAATTGGAAGCTGTCACTGGCTCCTGTACAGTTCCATCACGACTCCGTTTTCCATCCGCCTCCAGGCACATCGACTTCCTGTTTGGGATTTACGATGGACAGAAGCATTTTCATTCAAGGCTGGTCTCCTTAGGGACCTACACAGTTCAACAGAGGTTCTTGAGCCTCTCGGTTTAAGAGCCCGAAAGCCAAGGCCGTATTGTGAGTCCTTGCTGAACAGATACATCCGACATCCCTTTGCCATATCGCTTGGCATGACCAAATAAAAGAATAAAGAAATACTTCTTTGACATGACTCTAATGGTAGCCTGAATATCCGCTGAAGGAGTCTGTCAGCTGTAGCTAGATCATGAAGCGAGGAAAGACGGACGGCTGCGGTCGTTTTGGTGAACTCCTGATGCCAGGTGCAAAATGTCATCGCCAGAACAAGAGGCTTTTGGTAATGAGCTGCTCGCAGCCAGACGCATTCATCACATCTGAAAGGCTTTAATGATGGAGACTGTGGGTGCTGGCTTGGGTTAAGAGAGACCAAACAACGTCTGTCAAGCATCACAGGACTCGGACTGCGTGGTGGAGACAGGCAGGCATCCGTCTTTCCAGGCAGGACCTCGCATTCTCTATCTGTAAGTGGATGTTGAGACCTCTGGGGAAAAAACCGGGCATCATTACTGGAGTTGGTCAGGGTGTACAACCCTTTTTAAAATAACTATTAAAATGCTCTTCTGTCTATTACAGTTCACCAGGTGCTTACGGGAAAGTCCCAGAAGGGAAAAGATGATGAAATGTCTGGTATTTATTAGCACTTGCTGTAAAACGTCTACCCTCTAACATTGGTTACTGATGTAAACATGTTACATTTCTACCTCTGCAGGACATTTTCTATTACCAGCGGTGGACAAATCGAATCGGTAGAACCTGGAACAATCAGACTCCGCGAGATTGTGAACAGAACAGAACAACCACAAAAAGAGGAAGGAAGAATCTCCGCCTGGTCCTTACTGACCTTCGCAAGAAGTTTTACTCTTGAAAGCAGTTCAAGCACTGCACCGGGGGGTGCGCCGAGTCATCTTTTACTTGTGAAGCTAGGACTTAACGTCATCGCTGAAATGCTTGCTCGCTCTGTTAATGCACTGAGCTAGCGGACTCGCTTGCCATATGCTGGTATGCTATACGTTATCACTTTTTAGCTGTTAATTAGGTTTCTGGGCAAACAAAACACGTGGCTGTGCAGCACACAGGAGCTTCATGAGCTAGCTAATGAATGCGAATTGCAGCGTATGTTACACAAAATGTTCATTTCCAAACTATCTGTGCCCGCAGAACATCCTGGGCATTCAGAGTCAAACAGGGAATGAACACAATGTCAAAAATGTGACCTTGACAGATGCGAGGTCTAAACATTAAGGCCCTGTCGGGTTTGATGTGCTGCGTCTGAAAACTGTTAAACGATCCCGTCATCGGCCAAGAGTACAAGAACAGACGTCCAATCCAGAAGACAAGAGCACAGCGGCAGACACTGAGAGACCAATCACAGATGTGTTCAACTGAACAGGACACCCATCTGAAATCAAATTCCACTCGGAGTGCATCATAGGCAAGCGACGCACGTGCAAGCGAGCATCTGGAGAGCATCCGAGACCAGAAAAACGTCAGTCCAGGTGCTTGCGTGGTTTCGAGGCGCTCGTTCTTTGGCTTTCTCCAAGTGTTCAGGAAGTGCAGAAATTTACGATGGAGCCATATCCTGCTATTGTTAGTGCAGTGGACAAAAGGGGACAGGAGACGGAGAAACCTGCCGAGAGGGAAGTCATGGTGCTATTGTGGTGCACTTTGTACAAACAAACACAAACGTCCAAAGAGTGTGTTCGCAAGAGGCAGAGGTGAGAATCGAGTGGGAAAAGATTCCCAAGCAGGAGTTCTGGAAGATGGTTGGAAGAACCTGTGGACGAGATCCTGGGTTCCTGACAGGAGTGTGCGTGTGTGTGTGTGTGTGTGTGTGTGTGTGTGTGTGGTTGCAGGATTTCCCTTCGCTGTTCCTTAAAATGGTCCCATAAGAGCTATCTCACACACACACACACACATATACACACACACACACACACATATATACACACACACAAACACCTGCAGCTCAATAGTCTGACATTCCTATATCATATATAACAGTAATGAATTATATGGTGTGTGTGTGTGTGTGTGTGTGTGTGTGTGTGTGTGTGTGTGTGTGTGTGTGTTGGAGTCTTAAAGACGTCACCATNNNNGTAATGAATTATATGGTGTGTGTGTGTGTGTGTGTGTGTGTGTGTGTGTGTGTGTGTGTGTGTGTGTTGGAGTCTTAAAGACGTCACCATGTAATCATTCATCTTGCTATTTACACAAAAACACAGTGGAGTGCAAAAGTTTGCACCCCCCATGGGTTCTGGAGGGGGAAAAATTAAACTGTAGCTTTGTATTTTACAATTTATATAAAAAATATTTTAAAGAAGGAACTTGACTAAAGAAAGAAATTTGCTGCAGCAAAACAACAAAATGTTTGCAAAATTAAACAAATCGTAGAGGGTGCCTTTAAGGACAGGACCTGGCACAAGAAAAAGAAGTGTTAACCTTGATATTTATACAGAAACATGGAGTTCAGTGCAAAAGTTTGCGCACCCCATGTTTTCTGAACGAAGAAAAATGTACCTGTATTTTACAAATAATCTCGAAATAAAAAAAAAATAACATATAAATATATATATATATATATATATATATATATATATACACACACCCAGGGACGTCCCAAAACATTAAATACAACTATAAACGGATAAAAAGAAATCATTTACACGGTATAATAGTATTAAAATATTCCTTGACAGGAAAATAAACTTTGGGATTGTTTATATCAACAACGTCTTTGTTGTCTTCTTTTCATTTCTGTTGTAAGGGTATACAAACTTTCGCACCCCACTGTACAATGACTCAACAAAACGAAGGCAAACGAGTAAAATAAAAGAATCGGGTTTATTCGGAGAGCCACCTGAAGCGGAAACTACCTCCAGTCGGTAATAAAATTCTGCTCACTGGAATGAATAGGAGTCTGTGCTGCTGTTTCCCTCAGAGGCCACCAGCTCCAAACATCTGCCAGAGCTTCCTCAAACACACACACACACACACACACACACACACTCCAAACACCGACACGCCAACCCAAGCAGCGCCTTACCGACTGGTCTTTCCTCCCGACCACAGAGAACCACATGCTGCTAACTCGGCTCGGGTTGTGAGAGGAAGCTGAGCGCGACACACAGCTGCTCCAAGAGCAACACGTTCCCAGGTGAAGCCGGACCTGATCCGAGGAAGCCGTCCGAGCTCGGCCTGCTGCTACATGCTAAAGTTCAAACCGGTTTCTCCGGGAAGCAAATCCGCCGACTGCTCCTGGGTGCAAGAATCCCTCGAGTCTGGGTGAACTTTCCGCGCTGCTCCGCACACACACGCACGCACACACACACCAGGACAAACCTATCATTACTCTGCTCCGGCTAGATCCACCTCTCCTCTCCTCACCACTCCCTCCCGTTTCCTCCCTCCCTCCCGTCAGTCCGTCCTCCACCTCACTCCCTCTTCGTTTCAAAATAGAAGTTATAAAAACAGTTCAGGCTAGCCTCCAACCTTCTGCTTTTTTCCAGTCTGGAGTTCTCGTATGGCCTCTAAATCCCCTCCACAGGCGCTGCTTTTTCCCGTCACATCTGGAGTCGAGCCGTTCCTTCACGCCGACATTTAACAACATAAAACTTAAATAAAAAAAAAATCATGCTAAACTTCGAATTCATGTCAGCTGTCGAACAGTAAAAAAAACCCGTCTCTGCAGCCACATTCTATCCCACTGACTGGTACAGCGGACACGCCACTTAATCCAAGACTGAAAACTAACATTAAAGAAACGTCATTTTCTAGTTGGAGACAGGTTTTCTGTAAGCAGAGGTTTATGTAACGTTCATGGAAGAAGTCCGCAGTGAGGCTGTAACTACGTTTCTCATCATATCAGCTTTAAAAGTCAGAGAAAGACTGTTTACAGCTGCTATAACGCAAGTGATGACAGGAACGAACCTGTTTTCAGGACTCAGCGTTAAATGTAAACAGAAACAGATAAAAAAAAAAAAAAGGATGATGTATGTTAAAAATAAAATTCTAATTAGCAATTTCCTGTTTTATAAAAGGGGGGGCATTGCACTTCAGGACATGCAGTTATAGGAGTATAATCGACTTCCGGTTATCACCACATCGCACCTACCTGTGGTTGATTATTCTCCCGTCACAGCATGCTCCGTGCTGAACGCTCGAATCTGATTGGTCGGAAGGCGGTGAGTAATTTCACGGAACGCTTATTCGCAGGTATATAGTGACATTTACCGTTTCTATAGTAACACCTACGTCACAGAGACTTGCCTGGCGAGTTAATGCACTCTGTTTAACCGAAGCATTATGCAAAAACGGTAATATTTCCATAACGTGAAAGTTTACTTTACATTCACAGAAGGAAACGGCAGTGTTAAAGACTTTAACGGTGTGATATGACGCCGTTGTATGTCATATGATCATCAGCATGGACTCGTAACAGCTTCCACAATATTAAATACAAGTATAAACTGATATAAATGAGTCGTCGTGTGATCATAAGCATGCTGTTGAGGTATAATTAGAATGAAAACGAACCAGGCGTGAGCAGTTACGGGAAGAGAATCGACTCCCGGGTGGTAATGCGCGTCAGCGGCCCTGTAGCTGCACACGCCGTTACGGTTTATCCGGAACCTTTCAGCATCCACACGCTGATGCAAAGGCTCTCATGCAAAGCGTGGCCTGTCCACTGAGGCAAAGATGTGCACGTTTGTTTGCGCGCTCATTAATTTGCATTTTATTCACGTTTCTCTAAAACAACTCTGCGTTAATTACGGACCTAACTTTTCTGAGCGACTTTGATCTTAAGCTCCGTTTCGTACTCTGACCTCTGGAAGCTTTTGGCAGCGGCGAGCGAGATTTTCACCTCGTAAAGACAAACACGCTGACAGCCATAAAGCAGGAGCTGAGAGTAGACTAAACACATGATAACACACACACACACACACACACACACACACACACACTCGTGTCTCGTTTAAGTGGAACAACTGCGCCCCGGAGCTCCGCCCCCTGCACCACAGGCGAGGAAACACTCCACTGACTCTGACTGAAGCGCTCAGTCCTTCTGATGTTTGTTGTCCAAACACTTGCTGATATTTGGTATTTGATATGGGTGCTGCTGCTGAGAGCATGGAAACTGCTGTATAAAGGAACACTCCAGTGCTCTGTAACCAAATCTGTAGCATATATACATGACTTCTAGCTCAAACCGGCTTACAGTGGAGGTCTATGGGCTGAATTCTGATGTTACTGTAGAGCAGGATTCTGCTAACAAAGCCGCAGAGGTGTAGTCGCATCGACGTCAGGAAAATAAACACAATTTTTAACACTCCTGCGAAGTCCGAGAGGATCGGAACAACTTATTTGTGACAGAATCCCAGCCGCTATAAACAAGCTCTCGGAAATGTTTTTACGAATCGCCAGAAGTCAATTTACACAGAGCATTTACCGCGACGGTCTCCGTGCAATCTCTACGGCCATGAGATGTTCCCTTACCTTGGCAGCGACGATGCTGAGGCCCATGCCATTGTGCTTCTTCAACGTCACCGTCACGATTTCAGGTTCCTTCCTCATTGGCTATGAAGAGAGCAAAGAGCAAACAGTGGAGTTAGAGTTGGCTGAACAGACGGGAGCAGGACGCGAGTTGCCCTGGGGCTCAGGCGCTGTCTCGTGGCTGGTTCTGTACCAGACTGGCCCGGGCTGAGGAAGACGAGGAGGAGGAGGAGGAGATGGAGGAGGAGATGGAGGCAGGGCGAGGCGCGGAGCGGCGCGGCGGTCGTTCCTCAGAGCGAGGCCCGACCACAAGGAGAAACAGCGGCTGCTGGAGCAGAGTCAAGAATGAAAGCCACATGCGTCAGCGCCACAGAGCGCCAAACACGCTTCCACATGGGCCAGAGAGAGAGACAGAGAGAGAGAGAGACACAGAGAGAGAGAGAGAGAGAGAGAGAGAGAGAGAGAGAGCACTTCCCACAGACTACGCCGGTTCTGAGGCTCATTTTCTGGGTCTTAAAGGATGTAAATTCAGCGTTTGCAACCAGAGGAGCGAGATGAAGTGAAGGTCTCTGGATGCTTTCGGGACACCGAGTGCGTTCATACACACTAATAATCTGGACCGAGGCTCCCGAAAGCGTCCTAAGGTTTACCGCTACAGAGAGCGTACGATGCAATGCTCGCTCTGCCGTTTACCGCTGACCTTCCTGTCGCGTTGCTTTTGAGAAACCTTCGAAATCAAATGACCCGACAACTTTCAGGAATCCTGAAGACATCGGATCGACGCGAGGTCGTTCAGCGCACGTGTGCAGGTAGCTTGCGCTCATGGAAGGAGTCTAAACGCTGTAAAATCCAGCGATTTAATGCTGCCTTAAGTGCAAAGGGGTGTTTTCACTTTGTGGTTTCTAGGGAATACGTCATGCTGCGTTGTTTTTTTTTTTTTTTTTGGCTTAATAGCTTTAAAACAGAAAACAGAGGCTGGTGAGTATATAAACAACTGTTTATATAACGGTTATTGTCTAAGAAGAAGAAAACACTTTGCTATGAGCTGCAACGGATAATAAGCGGCTCTAAGCTGGTAGCGCTAGCTCCACCCTGCATCGCACCGTTACTGATTACGGTCCCATAACAGCATGACACCCTGAGTGTCACAGTCTTGACTTTACTACTTGTACGCTACTTTTTATCGATCTCCCACCCCTTAATTTGTACAGTACGCACGACAGAAAACACGCTTGTGCAGGTAATAGAGTGATGCACTGTACAGAAATGTAACCTATGTATTGTATATATACTAAGTGAACGTGATCGATCCATGCACAGCTTGCGTGTCGTGTGTGCAGGACACGGGGAAAGCCGTACGCAAAAAGGCCTTCAGAGAGCGGGGGCAGTTTTACACAGCGGCGTTTCAGCTCCCTGATAAAAGCCGGAGAGCAGCGAGCGTCACCGCAGCATGAATGAGCTCATTAAGGAGTCGTCTGAGACGCGGGGGCGGGTCTGTCTGGCGCGTTGCCAGGCTGCGTTAATCAGAGGCTGGATGGCGCTGGGACGCTGAAAGCTGGCTCCTGCTTGAGCGCGGTCTGGAGCCGCTGAGGCCCGGCCCTCTGTGTTTGGGCTCGGTACATGCAAACCACGGCAGAAAAAACAGGGCAATTACAGGGGAAGCGGTGCAATTCAGGGGGCTTTTGTGTGATTAGGGTGAGCAGAAAGCTATCATTTACAGTGCTCTGGTCACTAATTAGGCGCAGCCGTGGGAGCGGTGTTGACTGTAATCTAACACACTGAGGTAGGTCTGCGGCGCGTCCGCGACACCGAGACGAGTCGGATTACCGGGATCGCGCTGCAGAAGTGCGGTGGAGTCGTGGTTGTGTTTTTGTAAAACGTATCTAATCACGGATGTGTGGCGGCGAGGACGGAGAAGACTAACGGTACTGAACAAAGCCTTCTGAGCACTTTTACATATCAGTTAGCAAGAAGCGTATCGCATTCCTATCAGTGCGTGAGCCGTGTCATGTGACCTACCAGGTCAGAGTTATCCGCGGAGAAGTGGCTGTCGCAGTCGGCTCCTTCGAAGTAGACGGTCCAGGTTCCGGGAGAGCGAGGATGAGGGGTCAGGCGGCAGAAACCTGGAAAAGCAAGTCAGCACACACCCTTAATAAACATCCAAATCCTGGAGATCCTTCTCTCTCACACACACACACACACACACACACACACACACACACACACACACACACACACACACACACAGACACACA
>JAQQZR010000020.1:13611748-13622035 GCA_030068235.1 Notoglanidium macrostoma | reverse complement strand
ACACACACACACACACACACACACACACACACACACACACACACACACACACACACACACACACACACACCCCATCACGTTGCTGCCTCGCTTATCTGTGTTTGTTTTTGATCCGAGACAAACAGTCCTTTCTGTGACAGCTCAACCAGCCACATTCCAATGCACACACATCAGCGCTAAATAAACAAGTTCAACCCGCTTCCTTGGCACCGTTTACTGACCGCGACTCCCAGGAGCAGAGATCGTCTCACTTCTTCTTACCTCTCTGACACAGAGGATCCAGGAATTCCTGGAAGCCGTTGGGAATGTTGCGGACCACGTCGCAGGAGTAGCCGTCCTCCGGCAGCAGGAAGGGAAGCTGTAGGTCGGGATCCTCCTCCAGCTGGACCTCTCGCCCGTCGCTGCGTGCCAGCTCGTCCGCCGTGTTCTCCGCCACGGTCACCACGTGATCGATCAGCTCCTGCAGGCGTGACAAAGCATGACAGAGCCTCCACTTAATCAGGAACCTTTAGGGAACCCGAATCCAGAGCGAGGAACCGGATGGCTCGTTTCTGAACACGTTTAGATTATTAACAACATCACGGAGTTATTCTAGTATTAGAGATAGAAAGCATATACGTGTTCGTTCATCTTTAGGAGGTGCTTTATACCCGTCAGAGGGTTCTGGCATGGTTCCATAATAATAAGAGAGAGAGACAGAGATAGAGAGAGAGAGAGAGACAGAGATAGAGAGAGAGAGAGAGAGAGAGAGAGAGAGACGATTCCCTGTAGGCAGGTGAATTAAAACAGATTTTATGCGCTCTATTCACACAAGACTGAAATTACACAAGGAAGCTGCAATTATTTGTAATTTTGTCAATGTGCAGTGCTCCTAATAAGGAAAGCCGAAGAAATCCCGGCTCAAATTTAGCTCCTGGGAACGTAAACGGCCTGCGGGGACTACTTCAGTCGTGAGAGTGGTATTTTAGCGGCACAATGGTGCGACGTCTTCAGCGAACAGAGCGTTCTCTGTGACTCCTAAGGGCGAGCGAGAGGACAGGAGAGTCACTCACAGGGGGGATGTAGGGCTCGTCCGGGGCGCAGTGGTAGTTACTCATCAGGGCGTTGAGCTGCAGAGAGTTGAGCTTGAAGCACGTGTTGTTGATGTTCTGGACGTCCTGCATGGAGTACTTGTCCATGGTGAGGAGAGTCGTCGCCTGAATATATCAGATATAATAAGATAATGAGTGGCAGAACAGCATGAACGTGATGACAAATCTTGCTAATGTCATGCACAGTACATTAGAGATCATCTTCTACAGCTGGTCACATCTACTCTCTCTCTGTAAGTGTCTATGGACAAACACTAAATGTTTTTAACATTCTGTACCGATATAACCGGCCACTGATATTGGCCTGACCTTGAAGCTATACAAAACTCAAAACGCTGAGGAAAAAAATCTATTTTTTTTTTTATATATATAAATAAGCTTTCTCTATATAAAAACTAAAAATCTCAAAAACGCTTCCCTCCTGCTGTTACGAAACGCCCCAAAAAATGGTTTCAGTGCCATCCTCAGTCCCGATCAGCTGAAGCGAGTGTGTCTGTCACATGACCTCAGTATAAATACACCCGGCTCCTGGGAGAACCCAGGGTTTATGAGAGAACACACCTTAGCAAGCAAAGCCTCCAACCTCCTAACAACAGGCCTCGAGTTCCTAAAAAACGTGCAAGAGCAAGAGGCTTGGAACTGGAGCAGAAATCCAACGAGCAAAAGCGTTCACTGGAGCTTTCAGTAACCAAGAATCGGAGTGTGTTACACATAACGGCCCAGTTAAAACCCAGACCCCGAACCTGAAACATGAACACTGCTGTACCAGCGACTCTTAGCAATGTTGTCAAGAAGAACTGGCAAAAAATCCCAGGATCCAGATGTGGATCATAAAAATATCTTGATTACCCAAATTGCTAGAGTGCTAATATTAGATCAGTGTGTGTGTGTGTGTGTGTGTACCTGCACTATGCGGCTGAGGTGGCAGTCCGCGGCGAGCTCCAGGCCCTGTTTCTCAGCCCAGGCCTCAATGTGGCTGAGCTGCTGGCGCAGGATGGCGCCCCAGTAGTGCGAGCACAGGCCCGAGTCTGATTCAGTCACCAGCTTGTTGAACAGCCACATGTTGATGAAGTGGAAGAGCTGAGAGAACAGCTGGATGGTGAGGGCCGCGTTCACACGGCAACGCCGCAGCAGCGACATGGCGCCTGTCAGCGTGTGCAGCACGTCCTCTGTGGGACAGGAAACAACAACACGGCCGTTTTATACCTTATAGTCAAGAAAAAAACACACACACACACACACACACATACTAATAACACTATTAATTTGTTACATTTTTCTTGAAATTGTTTTAAATGCACTAATTTGCTAATATGATCTGCAATCTTTCTTTTTCTTTTAAAATTCTGGTTCAATTAAAAAAAAAAAAAAAAAAAAAAAAAAAATTATAATAAATGTGACCTATAGCAGAATATACAAATTTGAAAAATAAAAATGAATCAGGAAAATAAAAAGAATAATAAATAAAAAGTCTAAAAATGAGTAAAAAAAATTATCCAAAATTAAAAAAAAAAAAAAAGAAAACTAAAATGTGTATGTGAAGAATAAAAATAAATCAAAATTTGGAAAAAAAAGAAAAAAAAAAGTAAATATAAAATATCAATCAGAAAAAAAACTCTAAAAGTTTAAATAAATCCAGCAAAAGTCTAAAAAAAAAATAATTTATTACTCTAAAAAATATTAATGATACTAAATTTGTCTTGTCAATTATTCTTACGCTTAAATTAATATTAAGGAATATTTTTCTTTTTCTTTGCTCCACCTGTTGGATGATTAACCCATTATTAGGAGTCACATGAATTTGCCTTTTATTAAAAGTGACATTAATTTAAGGCAGAATGAAGTCCAAGAATCATGCAACCTGTTGAGATGTTAAATACAAGGGTGCGTGCGTGTGCGCGTGTGCGTGCGCGTGTTTCTCTCGCTCACCAATCTTGGGTCTCTGTGGGTTTTGTTCCTCGGGATCGTCGAGGAACGCTGGCATGTAGTTATTCAGATCTGACTGCAGGCAGTGAACCAGGTACCTGAAGGAAAAAACAGGAAACACACACAAAGGTTTGTGAACAAATACATCAACCAGGGTTTAAAAAAAAAAACAAACAAAAAAACACACACTTTTATCAATGACACGCTGTTTAAAAAACGGACGAAACTCGTGCAAATTTGGTGATTTTGTGGGGATACGAGGTTGCGCAATCTTTAGCGGAGTAGGCAACGAAGTGGGCGGGGTGAGCGATGCAACAACTTTATGCAAACGAGGAGCAAGTCGAGAGATGCTGATGCGGCACTGATCGCTCCTACCTGCATTCTGAGAGCGGAACACACCTGGAGGAACGCGCCCTCTGACCTCCTCATCGCAGCGCTGTGATTGACAGGGACGAGAGAAGATGCCCCTCCCACTTATAGAGTACGGTCAAGTTTGCTTCATTTTGGTTGTTATGGTTCCAAAACTTGATACTTTATTGGACTGATTAAAACTTCCTAAGAATGACTCCTGGATGCCTTCATACTGTACTGCTCTTTCACACTACTTCAAGGTAGTGTGTGTGTGTGTGTGTGTGTGTGTGTGTGTGTGTGTGTGTGTGTGTGTGTGTGTGTGTGTGTGTGTGCACTTTAAAGTAAAAAATAGGCTATTGGAGGTAATGTGACACTAATCTGCAGCGTGTCTAGATGCGCGCAGTCAGAACTCATTTCACCTTTCAGTTACTATCAGAACGGAATATTATTACAATAGAAGAGTTACTACGGTCACGGCCATAACATTTACATACCACAGCGACAAAAAACTGGCATTTAAGACTCCAGCTTCTGCTTTTAGTCAGTTAAAGTCACTCCAGTAAAACTTGAGCTTAAGTGCTAAATAACTTGTGCTGAGGATTGGAAGAAAATGGCTCAGACGAAATGCAGGACGCAGCAATGTATTTTTCTTGGTTAAATAACAACACAGTGTTGGACACTCACTTGAAGGCCATCTGGACGAGGTGCGCGAGGACGTCCTGGGCGTCCAGCGTGACGCGGCTCAGGTCTTTGTCCTGCTTGATGAAGTTGAGCAGTTCGGAGGCGTTGGCCATCCAGAAGGCCAGAGCGCCCGCGATGTTTTTCTGCTTCTGTAAGAGAGACGAGGTGTTATCCACAGCTCGGGAACAAACTCGCGAGGGCCAGGAGAGGGGTTCTCACAGCCACAAGAAGCAGCAGCAGCAGTCCCAGGACAGACTCGAGCCCCTGTCTGACCCACCCTCGCTCCCCCACAACCAGACACCGCGGGCCGGTGGAGCACAGATCTGCGTCTGACTCCGTGTGACGCTCCCACTGCGGCCACTCTGCACCAGCAGGCAGCGGCGCGGCAGGGAATCTTTAGATCTCGTCTTTTCCCACTGCACCAGTACCGGAACGTCCGGCTCCGGAAGGCTGAAACTGCATTGTCCTTTAGCCACGTGTCCGTTATTGAAAACTCCACGTAAAGGTTTCCTGTGTAGCACGAAATAACGGGCAAGCAACTCACAGAATATAAGACTAGAGCGCCACCTACTGTAGAAACTCCACAACGTTGCGAACATGCATAACGGTTTGCTGCTGCGTTTTAAGTTTCTTCGATCAAAAAGTGTAGCTTTTAATAAAGTTAAACGTGTCAGCTTTTTCAGAGGCCTAAAAGCTAAAAAATTTACACCAAAAACCTTTAAATTACAGAGCGTGTTGAGCCACCGCAGTGCATCACCTGCCACAGACACGCGCCAACCCGTCCTGCTTCTACAGGGTGCCATTACTTACGTACCAAGTAAATTTGTTTTCTTATGGCTTTGTTGTGGATCGTTTTTATTCATGTCATTAATATGAATCACAAAATTAAATTCATTAAATGAAAAAAAAAAATATATATATATATATATACAGTATATATATATATATATTTTTTTTGCCCTGACAGCGTAACAGCGTGACAGAAAATCGCAGAAATCCACGACAACTGTACGATTTGAAGCCAATTAATCGGGGTCCATGCTACGGAGTCTACTTCCACGCGAACATTTTCCTGATCTCGCCGGATTTCCACGAACACCTGGTCTTAATGATGTTAAGAACAAATTTGATCGTATCCAGCGACAGAAATGTGACCCAATGACTTTACTTTTTTGGATCGCACGGAACGGGATTTCAGGAGATTTCAATTAAGCTGGCAACTTCTTTACAATAGTTTGTCATAGATACGACAATCAGCTGCGTCGATTTCCCGAGCTAGACGTTCTTCCCTGCTTATAAAAGCTCGTTAACCGACACCGTTAACGCTTCTTCCCACTTCAACAGCTTTATTACACCATAATGACGCGGTAGCTTTAACTGTCGTCACGGTAACTGTTTGTTCTGAAGTTGGCAGAAATTGACCTAGAACCTGAAGTACTGGTTCCTGTGCAGTGGAAAGAAACCAGGCTGAGCGAATGAGGTGCTTAACAGAGCGGTGTCTGGTTGCTGTGGAGTTGAATGTCCCCAGTACAGGTACAGTGAGGGATACACACGGCCCAGACACACACACACACTCGCTGAACTGGAACCTTGTGTATACCACATACACGCTCTCACACACACACACACACACGCGTGTTCCCCCTGACGGCGACGGCTGCCCCCCCTCCCTTTCCGGTTTCAGCCATAGAATGCATTCAGAAGAACGAGAACATTAACCACAGACAAAATAAAAAACTATTAAAAGAAAGAAAAAAAAAAGAACAAAGCAACAGAACGCGGGCTTGTCTCGCATCCACACTGAAGTGCAGGAAGCAGAAGGTAACATGGAGGTGCCAGAATTAAAATGCTGCCACAGTCAGAGATCGGAGTTTTAATTGGCGTTTTAGTACCACATGGTCCAGGTTGGAGCTGAATGAAGGGTTACGCTTGGGTTTAATATTATTATTATTGGTTTCTGGGGTTTGTTTTTTTTTTAGTGTCCAGCTGCTGGAGGAGGGATTATTGGCAAAGTTTCCGTTATGGGAGGGGCAAAGGCATGTAAGACTAAAGCCAAGCTAACTGAGGAGGGGGAATGAAGAGAGAGAGAGAGAGACAGAGAGATGGACAGCTCTCCCTGGCAGTACAGTCTCCTACCTGGTCACCTTCAGGAATCTCCTGTAGAGAGAGGAGGAGTGGGAAGAGGGGGAACAAACATCCGACAGGACAGAGAGAGAGACTGTCAACAACGGCCATGGCATGGACAGAGATATCACAGGCATGTAAACACACACACACACACACACACACCAAATGTACACGGTCCCTTCCTGACCTGCCATTATACACCGATGAAGTGATAAGAGTCTGTTTAACTCCTACGCTACAATTCTTGAGTACAAGTTAAAAAGTCCTTTTCCAAAAAGGAGAGCTCTAATCAGGAAAAGGCGTTTGTGCTAACAATCAACGATTTCAGCGCTGTTGAAATCACGATTCTGGTTGGCCAGTGGCTGCTGATTCACGTCCTGCAAGCCCACATCTAGCATCAGCTGAAGGCAAGTCACATGTTTATACAGCATTAATCAGCTCCTCCTTACGCGCCGTCGTTTCTATAGCAACAGCTCAGGGGCTTGTGTGGTCGCCATGTCACGTAAGCGATGTAAACTTAATTGATGGGTATTGTTGTCATTTTCAACAAGTCTGTAAGGGGACATTTATACGCAAGGAGTCTCCTGCATCAGTGCTTTGGTTTTACCGTGACTTTCAGCTACCGGCGTTACGCTACCGAGTTTACCAGTTAAGCTACTGAGTTTATGAAATAAGCAATGTTTAGTTACGCAAACGCAGTCCAAGTTCATTTCATGGACTCCTTTGTAACTAGGCCAAATTAGGAAAAGTTTAAACCCCCCCCATCCATAATTATCAACATCAGTATTTCCCCGTTGCTTAGCGACAGAGCTCTTGGCCGTATCCGCGTGAACAGTATCCGTTTTGCTTAAAAAAGCACAAACTCTATTCAAGCACAGCATTAGAGAAGCAGGCCGGGCCACGCCCACAACAGCAGTGACTTGACGCTTGCTAGCGCGAACACAGGATTAACCTTTACGCCGAGTAATTTTGTGCGAAGCTTAAAACGTGGACGGGATGTTGGAGAAAATGTCTAAAATGATGAGGGTTAAAAGTTTTTAATCCTTATTCTGGCCAAACCCACGGCACCTCACTGATGCCTCTGGTGGTGAGAGTGTGTAGTCACTCATCCTGGCGCAGCACCAGCGCAGACACACTGTTTTAACCATCTTTATTTTTAATCCTTTCACTTTGGCCACACAGCACGACCCCGGTGGCTGAACGGCAGAGTAAATAAACCCGCAGTGGCTGTTTAACTCGTCTGGCGCGTGATCACAGGCTGCGTTAGTCACCGCTCCTGAACAGTCCAAAGTTAAAACAGAAGGGAAGGGAAAAAACACGCAGACGAACACGGACACACACGCAGACAGACACTGAGCAGCACGGTCACGTACATAAGGGCCGTGATTTGAGCGGTGATGTAGGCCATGCCTTAAACGCTACACCTACAGGAGCTGCTACGGCAACTACAGCAGTCGACACGTCAAAATCAGCTGGGTCTAGCCACGCTACAAGGCTAATGCTGCTAACTGATGCTTAGAGCTACCAGTTCAGCATCACACACACTCTCAAACAGACTGTCAGTCGATGACAGGGGGCGTGGCCTAATTGGCGTATACATAATGAATCCTATCACCGCGTGTGTATTTATACAGGCGAAAATATATTCCAGAGTGTGTGATGATGGTAAACTGGACGGTTAGCTACATTAGCCATGACTACATCCGAGGAAGTGTGTCACGTTTCTGTTATTCACCGGTTGTGGAAAGTGGACTGCAGTGATGCTGGGAACTCACCTGGATCACTCCTTCCATCATGCTCACCATCTTGTTGACGATGGCGATGACTTTGTGCGTCCGCTCCGACGCGCTGATGTCGGGTCTGTAGTGGCTGGACAGCACGTAGCGGCAGGTCATGTAGAGCACGTAGGTGGGGGACAGCTTAAAGTGCACGGTGGAGCTGTTGGTGTAGTTGATGACGGCCGACAGGAAAGCATCTTCGGCTGCGGGAAGGAAATATAAAAAACAAAACAAAAACATTTAAACACTGAGATATCAAACGGAAACGTTCTCACTGGTCAAAAACACAGCAACCATTAAGGATAAAAAGACATGACGTGAGCGCAGAGCGCCCAGAGATTACATAGCTAGATTTAAACGTTTTCAACCTAGCCGTTTCTCTTTCGGTTCATCTGTCCAAATCTCCAGAACATCACGTTTCTACAGCGCTGTCGTTCGGCTCGGTTTCGCACGGATTCGCGTCTCGCGTTCGAGTCGATTCAGGTTTCCCACCGCGACGGAGTTGGCTTAGAGGCAGGCCGAGACGGAGAGGGTTCGGTTCAGCGGGTTCCATCACTGCGCGTGTGAAAGCACCTTAAAGTCCTTATCGCACGGCAGCACAAAGCGTCGTTGCTCGTGCACTTCAAAGAGCACCTTAAAGCGAATAAGGACAGACGGTGAGACGGGTGATAACATTGTCCTGCAGTTCCTGTGCCTCAGCAGGGGTCACGGAGTCAGGACTGCATGCACAACTACACACACACACACAAACACACACACACACACACACACACACACTACCAGTACGCAGCCAATGAGCGGCCTCGCTGAGAACGACCTACAAATACACAACATTAATGCAAATCAACACAGAAGAGTTATTACATGACCGGCAGATCATAAGACATCTGCCATCTTGTGGTGAGTCACGGAATGACGCGGTTTTATCACCAGGCTTCTGTAAACCGCCTTAGAGAAGAGTCCATATTTTCAAACATTCTTTTTTTTTTTTAAAATAAAACCTGAATAGCGAATCATGCAGTACGTCCTGGCGCGTCCATGTTCCGGTCTGATGTAGACCGCAGCACGCCGTCTCTCTAACATGGAGCCCTACTTTGCATGGACATTTGCATCTGTAGCTGCGCAGTTACTGACTGTAGTACAGCTGCAGCACTGTAAAAAGTATTTGCCCCCCTCCACTCTGTACAGCAAAGATAAGGGAGCACCGCTGAGCAGACGTGTCTCGGTAGTGGTTTATTCTGTGTGTGTGCGTGTGCGCGCTGCTGGATGGAGGTTTCTGATTGGTTGGCAGTTTCCCCCAGCAGCAGGGACACTGTGGTGATTAATAACCTCGACCACACTGCTGCACGCACGCACGCACACACACACACGCGCGCGCGCGCTTCACCATGTCCGTGTCAGCACAGCAGAATAAACTCTGGAACTAAGGCCAGCTCAGTGGCAGTGCTGTCGCGAGGGCTTTACACTGACGTATGACAGGAAGCATCTCAGAGTGTAAGTGAAGAGATTTAACAGCGCGCACTGCCTCGATTCTAATAAACATCCATTAATGAAGCGTGTCTTTGTTATCAGGAAGCCGTGTTCCACAAGCCGACTGCTATTTTAATACCGATATCACTCTTAAGAGGTTTTTCAGGAGGTTTGATATTTACGAGTCATGCCACACGAGAAGACTGTACCATTCCTCGCTGCAGGGGTGGAACCGTACATCTTTAACACACATCAGTCACCTGGATACGTGGCTCTAGAACAGATGCACAGGACTGTAATCCATTCTGAGCGTAAAGTTTATTGATTTAGAATGAATTGCTCATGGTTTATATTGGTCACGTATCGATGCGTGAATTGATTTTTCCCTCGCTGCGCTCTAAAAACAGATTAGGATGTTGATTTTTGGCTGAAATGGGTCGAGTGGAAAAGCTCGTTCAGCACGACAACAGAACACGCAACACAACACACACCATATCATATCATAAAACCGCCTGGAAAGAAACACCTACAAAATAAGGACACTTTTGGTTCATATGTGTGCAGATAAGAGAGGGAATATGTGTGTGTGTGTGTGTGTGTGTGTGTGTGTGTGTACTTACAGTTGTCCCTGAACTCGATGCCGGCGGGCAGCGTGTGCTCGGGGCTGTCGTGAGGCCTGTAAGGAGAAAGCAGACGCTCAGTAAACCAGATCACGTACTCTACATTCACGCCACTGTCCAGTGACACACTGCGCTCCAGCCCTGCTGCTCCTCTCCGGCTGTACAGCATTCTGCTGTGTGTGTGTGTGTGTGTGTGTGTGTGTGTGTGTGTGTGTGTGTGTGTGTGTGTGTGTGTGTGTGTGT
>JAQQZR010000020.1:13601530-13611648 GCA_030068235.1 Notoglanidium macrostoma | reverse complement strand
ATCCATGTAAACAACATCTGGACATCTGTATACACACACACACACACACACACACACACACACACACACACACTTTTCCCAATTTTTTTCTTTGCAGATGGATTAAAGACAACACAACACATCTGTTCCTGTAAGAAATGTTTCACACCTACTCTTTTCCCCGCTCTCGCTCTCCCTCTCCCTCCTGCAGATGGTACAGAAATAGTTTGCTCTGTGAACCGAAGCCTGCCGAGACTAATTTGATTACAGACTACGCCTGGCAGCATCACAAGGCTCCCTTACGATCAGCTCGAGGAAACAGCAGTTCAGCTCTCACAAGCAAGAAGAGAAGTTCGCATTTGTGAATCGCTGTAAAACGTATTTCTGGCTTTGCATTAATTCAGCAATGAACCATTTAGAGTTTTACATATTAACAGAACTGGATCTTTTATTATTATTATTATTATTATTATTACAGGCTGTATGGTTTCATACCACGGTGTGTTTAAGCTCTTGAATCTGAAAGAATGAGGAAGAGGCAGAGAGAGACCGAGAGAGCGCGCGGATGAACGAGGCAGAGAGCGCGCGGATGAAACATGCCCTGCGCTGTTGGATCAGCTGAGCACTGAGGTGTTGTTCATGCAGTAGATGAAGGCTCTCCACTCACCCTGACTTGAGTCTGCCCTTCACCATGCCCCCCGGGTCCCTCTTGGCCAGCCCTTGGTCGTAACTGGGGTCCACGAACTTGAAGACGTGCGCGGCGCCGAACTGCAGCGTCATCCCGCTGCGCAGCACCGTGGTGTCCGAGATCCTCTGTCCGTCCACGAAGGTCTCGGCCTCCAGGGCGGCGGGCGTGACCGTGACCAGACCGTCAGCGTGCCTCAGGTTACAGTGGTGAGGCAGGATACCCGGCCCAAACAGCTGCCCCGGGGGTAATTACACACACTCTTAATCCCGGCTCTCGTTAGAAAGCCTCGACAAAGAAACCTGCTGGTTTAATCTGCTCACCTGGACGTTCCCGTCTTCACTCCGGTCCGAGCCGACCTCCGTCACGCTGTGCTGCAGCCGGTACAGTTTAGGCTTATCCCTGGAGTCTGAACCATCTACACACACACACACACACACACAGTGAGAAACACTCAGTCTACACTATGATGTAAAGATGCCTGCTTGTGTTACAGACATAATTTGGGTCTCGGTTGTGGAGAAATCCGGTAGGCCGGGTGCCTGAGCCGAGGTTTGACCACCGAGCTGGTGGACTTTAACCTGTCAGTAACCGCAAGGTGATCAGCAGTAAGGAGTAAGAAAATTAACTCCTGCTTCCTATCAAATTTCACAAAAACAAAAAGGTATGAGCCAAATTTTGTTTCATGTCTTTGTTTCGTTTCAATGTGCTACCTAATCGCACACGCTTTCATTTCCTTAAAACTGACTTCACTGACTAGCTCGTCACATATAACTACATTACCTTAGCTACTGCGCTTCAGCAGAGTAAAACAGGGTTCTGGTTCACCTAATCATCATGAGCAACACACGCGAGCTTAATGAACGTGGAATCTGGTCATACACGACTAACATGATAAAAAAATACCAGTTATTATCATTTTGTCTCATGTATTTATGTTCATCGATAACTTTAGCTAAGATTTCCAGCTAGTCCCTAGCGACGGCATCATCGTCTTCTCAACGGTGACCGACCCACAAGTATCACCACAAACTACGTTCCACATTTCCGGTCCAATCACAGCTGAGATGAGGACGACCCACACCTGGAAAGTTCTAGTAGCTTAGAATTAGCATGAGAAACTTGACACCTCAGCTAAAGTTAGCTACTCGATGAACAAAATACGTTTTATGGTAACGGTATATTTTGGAATATTTATTAGCTAGCTATCTGGCATGCTTTTTAAAGCAAGCGGCTACTGGGAATCGTCGAAATTTTGTCGATTCAGATTCCGGGAAGAATATAAACACATCTTTATTTTTTTTCAAGCGTTACGCTAAAAGCCATGCATGCTAGCTCGAACCTAAACAAATGGGCGTTGATGTGATAGCAGGAACTAAAACGCTTGCTCACATAAGGAACCTTTTTGCTACACCATGTATGTGCCCGGGTTGCAGTTTGGTCATGTAGAGAGCGACAGGTGTGGGAGGAAATGTTAGTGAGACAGGTGCAGGGGGGCGGAGCAGCGGGTGAGGAGATGTGTGTTACCTTCGTGTTGCCGATAAGCGTAGTAGGCATAGTGATTCCCTCGCCCTAGGAGAGGACACATGCACAGGAGCCAGAAGCACAGAGGAGCCAAAGTGAACAGAGAGAGAGAGAGAGAGCGAGAGAGAGAGATGTAGCAGGAGAAAGAAGATGATTAGCACGCACCGCTAACCCTCCATCACCCGTTTTATTGTTTAGAGCATGAACATTGGTTATACACAGATACACGTCTACACACAGTGTTAGTGCAATACAGGAACTGCAGCAGGAAGAGGGTCAGTGTGCAAGCAGCAGATGTGGAAAACAAACAAAACATCTGGCATTGAGGAGTGGACAACTAACCCGAGACCTGAATATATCCCGTCTGAGACACGTCAGTAAATCTGAGCGAACCTGCTGCTTATAGCACAGCGTCATTTCCGTGCAGCAATTTATAAAATCAGATATGTGTAAGGAATAAAACACTTGGAGGTGTGCTGTTGCAGGAAAGTGATCAAAGACAGGAGGCGCAACTTGTTATCCGCCAGATGCTGATTTCCTTACAGCATGCCGTGTTGGGTTTTGGTGGCATTTTATTCCCCATATAGTGCCCTATGTAGGGTGCACAAGGCTGTTATACCCTATATGCAGAGGGCATGAGTAGTGAACAGAAGCTAGCGCTGGGGAAACTGGATATTACTGATTCCCCGTTTTGACTCCCAGGAAAAAAAGTTATGATAAGAAAACATCGTGTGTGTGTGTGTGTGTGTGTGTGTGTGTGTGTGTGTGTGTGTGTGTGTGTTGCACCTGGACTCAGCTCGACCAGGTAGGGCAGTTTCTCAGGAGGTAGCGCTCCATGCAGTGGCCCCATCCTGTCGCCCGCTTTCAGACCTTTCTTCGGCATGAAGTCAGGAGGACGTTTCTTCAGCTGGAACACTAACGCTTCTGTAACGACGTGTCAAATTCATTTCCAATTACAGCATGACATGACTCGAGACATTTATATGGTCACATGTCGGTAGCGTGTCAGACCTTTATCACTGGTCCACTCTCTGAAGATCTGCAAAGGGCACTCCGAGTCCTCCAGCACGGTCTCTCGGACAGGTTTGTCATCAAAATGGACCACCTGAGGAACAACACAACGCTGTATTTACATGCACGCGAATTACATTGTGTACTACTCTGGGTTATTATGAAAGCATGCCCAATGTTGGGGCTCCTGGTCATAAATGGCTGCGGCATCATGGGGCTTGAAACTCATGATGCTCTGACGATAGGACGGACTCGTTATTCTGTAAACAATCACCCGGTCTGTGCTGGAAACAAGTGCACAAAAGGTCACTTGATGCGGAGGTGGTTAAATTTACTTATCAAAAGCAGTGGGTGTGAACGGGGTAGCAGAGTACCCCCTTGAGGAGCTTTAAAGTGCTGAGAGGCGCTTCAGGTCATGCTTGTGATGTCAGCCACACACGAGGACTGCAGAGCTGTCGGCGTTTCCGCAGCTCTCTCGATTGAGACCGGGATTTACCGTTAAAATAACAAGAACTACTATTAAGGCTTATTAAAAAATAAACAACTTCGACTAGAAAGATGGAGTGAGAACAAAAAGCAGGCGTAATATTTCCCTCCACACACGCCGGGCTGCCATCGCGGAGCCAGACGGCAATTAATCAGAGGAGGCAAAGAGCTCCTCTTAACGTTAGACTCTGGCGTAAGTCCAGCGCACACGTGACGTGCCGAGATGGTGAGGATTTGTCCAGGGAGAAGCTGGAGGCATTTCATCGGCTCAATAAGCAAGCTGAAGCCCTGGCCAATTTACTACCGGCGCATAAAACAGGCTTTTAAATTGATCACTGATCATATTTTACACGCGCGCTTGGAAAATATGAAACACGCACACGCCTCTTTACAGTTCCCTGAAGTCAAAAACGGGGGCTTTTTCCAAATCGCTGAATCATTTCAGACACAGAAACGTCACATATTTCTATTTCTATCAGACGCTTTTTCATTTCTTCAGCCGATATTGGTGATTAAATGAATAGTTTTGAATATAATTCTAAATTAGTGGATTTTAGTCAAATTTCCAATGAGCATATTATGCATATTCTTAAGTAATTTAATAAGTCAAAGGTGTAGAGAGGACGTTCCAAGGACATTTTAATGGTTTCTTGGTCAGAAATGATTCATATTTAAAAATCATCATCAGGCTTAACGCCAAACTTACAGGAAAAAATTCACCCTGAATGACTTGCATATTAATCTTAGAAAAATAATCAGCATGTGATCTTCAGCAGTGGACTGTTTTAGTTTCAAGTTCTTTCATTGCCATGTTGAGCTATTTACACTTGGGTCCGACATTACCCACGATGCCGCTGGACTAAATGCTGATAGCGGTGTATTTATTTACTCCTATCTAACTAAAAAGAGTGATGCGGCAGTGCTTTAGACCTTTAATCTGTCCAGCTCTCTCACCTGCTCACCAGACACGAACACATCAGTTTAAGAAGACTCAACTCACGTGTCCAATCGAGTCTCTAACACAGGGCTGTAAAATGTGCACTGCATTGTGGGAGTCCAGCCACTGCACCAACTTTCTCGTAACCTGACTATATCTCTTATGTTCGAGACAGCTGAAATGTTTTCTTCTTCTAACAGCACTAGCAATAACAAGGTCCCGCCATGACTTTTCTCAGGGATAACAAAAATACAGCTCTAAGCAACAAACCTGCAGAGAAGGGCGTGTGTGTGTAGTTGTGTGTACTGTACCCGAGCGATGCAGTACTCTCTGGGGTTCTCCTTCTCCAGGCCGTACTTTTCCAGAGCCTCGGCCACGGCGAAGTCGGCCGTGTCGGTGGTGGAGAGCAGGATGGTCTTATAGGGGATGTTGGGCTTCAGGCTGTCTGCGTAGATCCTCAGCGTCCCCCCTGGAGCAAGCAGGAACGGAGAAATAATCAGCAGCAGTTCTTCTGCAAAGTTGTCACCCGCATGAGTACTTTGTTTTCATTGATGTTACTGCAAACTAGACCCACAATGCAAAGCATTTGTAACTAAAAGGCCATCATGCTTCCGTAGCTGAATAGATAATGGTGACATTTTAGAGCTCCAAAGACGGCTAAAATGCCCGTTTTCCACAATCTCTTTCTCACAGATTGTAGCCCGTACAGACATGAAGCTGGTGACTGTTGAAAGCTGCTGAATGACTCATTTTAACAGTGACGGCATGGTGTGTGTTGGTCATTGACCAGAGGTACCAGGATACTAGATTTTAACTCGTTGCTTGGCGCGCTGATGCTTAATCACTTTTGGAACCTTGAAGAATATTTTGCCTTGTATTGTCCACATGGTTGACAGGGGAAAAATCTCACACACACACCGGCATATTTCCCACACAACATAGCGGACATCACGTGGACATGCAGCGCTTGTGCTGAATGTCAAAATGGCGGATATTTTGTGAGGTCACGTAAAATCTAAGGATATGCTGTCTATGCAGAGGCTGTTTTTTCTGTTGGATGTAAGGACATCTAAGACATCCCAGCCATTCAGATCTATAGATGATGAGCAAAAGTACAGGATTTTTGTTTTGAGGAAGAAAAGAAAAAAAAAAAACGTTCTGCCGTTCCAGTACTAAAGGTTCAAATTGCAAATGCAATAAATAGAGATTAGTTTATAAAAAATAAAAATAAAAAAAAAGGCTGGAATGTTCCTATTAAATCACACACGGGAATAGTTTTGAAATTAACGGCAAGGGTCAGGGTAATCCACCCAATTATATAAGAGCTGATCTGCTGGATAATGCGTTTTGCGTCAAAGTATTTCCTGGAAGCTCGTTTGTGGTGCCGTTCAGCCTTGGGCAGCCATTTCCAACCCACACAGAACAAAATGTCCGCCAAGTTGATGCCGGTGTCTGGCTGCACCCGAGGGCACTGACCAAAACGCAAGTCGAACCCATCATTACAGAAGCACGAGCCGTGGCGTCATTCAAATGCACAAACTGCATGGCCTATATAAGGTGACCCAGTATAACTGACAGCATGCTGCTCTGACTCTGCTCTGCGTGTGTGTGTGCGAGCGAGCGAGCGAGAGAGATAACCTGAGTCAGGCCGTCCGTCTCCGCTGCGGAACTCCTGCATCCTCTTCTCCAGCTTCTGCTGCCTCCTCCTCTTCATCACCACCTCGGGGTTGGAGATGGTGCGGGTGAAGCTGGTCTCCGGCATGTCCTTGTACACCTCCGCCGCCAGTCTGGAGTTCTCCCTGATCATTAAGCGACAGAATGAGTCAGAAAGAAAGACGAATTTAAACCTTTAACCTGGCGGGACTACAGTCAAAGCTGCTACTGTAGAAACGTCCTCACCGTCTTCCGAGGACAAAACATTACATAACGTTTTATTTATTCCTTCGGTTCCGGATTCTCACCCGTCCTCTCTGTTCAGCGAGTGCTCGTCTCCGTCGGGGATCCGTGCGGACGCCTCTTTATCTCTCTTCTTCTCTTTCTTTTTCTCTTTCTTGGATAGCGTCCTTTTGAAGTTCTGGATCACGCCTTCTTTCTCCTTCTCAGGCCCGTTGCTTTGGATTTTCTGAGAGAGAGAGAGAGAGAGAGATTTGATGTCTGGAGATGATCAGGAAAAAAATATCTGAAAACCCTTAAAAATATCTGAAAGAAATGTGTCATTATATCAGGGCTGTCAAACAATTGTTGAGGTCTGTCAGAACTTGAGGCTTGGCTTAGACTTGAACTCCAGGATTTTTCCGTCAGCCATCTTTGGACCAAATCACAGCCAAAGAGTTCTTGCACGATGTCTGTACGATTCATACACGTCCTAGCTGAAGCGGTTACTATAGAAACCATAACGATATATTCATATACACCTGTGATCTGTAGCTGCGGTTCAACACTTCCTGACTGATCAGGATCTCGCTCCGTCACTCACCTTTGGGATGATGTCGTTCTCGTTCTTCAGGACGAAGCGTCCTTCTCGGTCGTCTTTGTTCCAGTTCAGCTGCACCACCAGGGGCTTCTCGTCCAGGTCCAGCTTCCGTTCTTCTGCCAGAGAGGACGAGTTCACAGGTCATATCTTTTTCTTTTTTTTTTTTTTTTTGGGATCATACTCTTATTCTGAAGTCGTATAGGCTAGTGTTAAATGCTCATCAAGAACATCACGAATGTAAAACACGGCAAATATTTTTAAAAAGCCGATCATTAAAAACAGCTTGATGAAGATTTTGAGAAACCCAGTCGCTTGATAACTCGAAAGAAAGTGATCCAAAACAAATCTATACGTTATCTATAAGTAATGGCACCCTGTAAAAGGAGCGGAAAGTTAGTGGGACGTCTCAGCACACGTTTTCACACTCGGACACCTCAACGAAAGAGTCTATCTTTGTTAGCAAGAAGCTAACAAGCTAACTTTGTGATCATGACTTTATGACTTATTTGCATTCTCAGAAGAGCAAACTAACCGAAGAGACCTAAGAGCAAGAATTCGTTCATTCGTGAACATTAACATGCAAATACGCGTCACTTTCCCCACACGTGTGTACGCACGCAGCTGTTACGTGAGCGGCACAGCTCACATACTCGATGTGTAGGGTAGGTAAATGTGGAGGATTAAAAAATAGCGTCCACTAGAGGGCACACCTGAGCCAAAGAATCTCTGTCCTTCTGGTTTCCAAGTCGAACTGTAAAATTGAGTGATATTAAACGGACAGGCGAGTTTGTTTCTTTTAAACACTTCCTGCTGTTGGCGTGACCATGTCATGATCTGCGTATCAAATCGACTAACCTGGTAAAACCAAAAGGGGCGGTACTCAAGGCGGTACTCAGTAGATTTAAAAGGTTTTTAAAATTCAAACGAGGACCGTAGTATGAAACCCGTTAGCGCTCGGAATCGCTAGAGTAGTATTAAGTATGCAATTTTTATGAGGGGTTTTGTGGGCGGGGCCCAGCTGTGGCAGTGGACGTGAGTGGTACATCACGTCTGATTGGCGTTTATCAGCATAAACACCCGAGTATGAAGAAAACCTGGGAAACTTCTGCAAGCTGTCGCGCTACTCACCCCCGCTGACGTGCACCTCGTACAGGGAGTATTTGGGCGAGGACAGCATCCTCATGTCGGGCCGGAACTTCTCGGCCAGCGTCTCGATCACGTCCTGCGTGGTGGCTGTGCTGGACACACGGATGCACTTGGTGGCAAAGTTCCCGGCCACTCTGTCCTGGAAATAGAACCGCATCACGCCATGGAACTCCAGCTCCTGCAGAGGGGAAGAAGAGCGCAAATCAGTCCAGCTGTTTTCACATCTGGCCTTTCACGCGAGCTCACGGAGCTGATTCATGCCGAGTCTATAAAACGTTAAGCAGCGGTCTGTCCTCAGCTCGGCCTTGTGTATTTACGCCTCGTACATGATCTGTGTTAATTTGATTAGCAAGAAAAGGTGCCTCGGACACACAAAACAGGAAGTAAACGCAACGTTGCGGTCAGGAACGGGCCAGGTTTCACACACAATGCTGCTGAGATCATTTCTACCAATGTCTGTTGGAGCACGATTCCGTTTTCAAAGCAAACCGGAACAAAATACGACCGAGCGAGAGCGCGTCTCTGCATCCTCCCAACCATCAGCGTGTTAATGCTGCTGTGCGCCAACTCGAAGCACATGACCTGAGATGCTGAAGACGGCTCTTATTCCGGGTCACGAGGAAGCGCGAGTGGCCTGAGGAGATCTGCTTTTGTCTCCATACAGCAGCATGAGATGAGACGAGAGCACCTTTTGTCTTGATACAATAGTAAAGGAGGGACTTTCTTCCGTTCTCGCCGCACCGGTGCGTAATTTCAGGTATTAACCACTGGACACATTTCAAATCACTCTTTGTCTCGACTCTTTGTCCAAGCAGTCTTTCTAGCAGCACGGCTGCTCAGACGTCCTAAAGCTTTTGTCTGATGCGAACCGGCGGCCTCGAGGCTACAGCCGGCCGTCTGGGCCGGATCTGCGGAGTCAGCGGTTTATTACACCCGATACTTCCTGCTACTGCAGTTAGTTACATACAGCTGGGTTTCATGTAAGACTCAACCTGAAAGCACCTGGTGATAGATTTTAAAGGAATATTACAGTTCTTCACCTTAAACAAATCCATATGGGTGGGCGGGGCTTACTCCGTCTCTCTCCCCTGTCAATCATGGCCAATCGACACGAGCCAATCGCGGGCGTCTCGCAAGCCCATGGGCGCGCTCGAATCGGGGGAAACGCTGTCTCAAGGAGGGTCTCAAGGCAAGACAGCGAGGCATCGAAGACCGCTCGAAACGGATCGGACTCTCGAGCGCGGTCTTCTGACGTGTCTTGACGCGAATAAATTATTTAAAAAAAGAATAAATAAACTAACTGAACGAGGTAAACAAACAAAGTCTGCAAAGAAAACTCTCTTTTAAATTTTTTTAATCTTTCTCTGATTTGGACAGGAGAAAACTTTATGCAATATGCTTTTAATTAAACAAATAGTTTGTACTTGTTATTCAAAAAACATTCATAGCAAAAAAAAAAGATATAAATTATAAGAAGAGATCATGACAAGTGCACTGTGGTGTGATTTATCACAATCTCAAGAATTATAATTCAGCCTGGATCAGATCCACAACCTGAAAGAGTAGTGTGTGTGTGTGTGTGTGTGTGTGTGTGTGTGTGTGTGTGTGTGTGTGTGCGTGAGATCCCAGACACAGATCTGAAAACCTTTTCAGGAGGAGCAGAGACGCTGGAGAGTGAGATTTATTGCACCAGTGAGGAGTGATGAGGGACGTGATTCATCAACACTGAGGTGTGTAAATGGATTTTTTTATTTGGAATTCCCCTTCCAGCTCCATCAGAGGTAAAACAATGAGGGTCAGGAGTGAGAGAGTGAGAGAGTGTGTGTGTGTGTGTGTGTGTGTGTGTGTGTGTGTGTGTGTGTGTGTGTGGAGGCAGA
>JAQQZR010000020.1:13573951-13586845 GCA_030068235.1 Notoglanidium macrostoma | reverse complement strand
GAAACCGGAGCACCCGGAGGAAACCCACACATGCACGGGGAGAACATGCAAACTCCGCACAGAAAGGCACCCTGGGTTACCCGGGGATGGAACCCAGGACCTTCTTGCTTTGAGGTGACAGTGCTAACCACTGCACCGCCGTGCCGCCCCTTCTTAAATATACGTTTCATATTTTGTAGGAATTCTCATAGATGTATAGTTGCATAGTTACTTCTCATATGTTTATATGTAGTGAGTAAGATTTAGATCTTTGGTATGAAAAGCACTCTAAGATTTTTGTCCCAAAATAAAAACTTCTTTTACAAATAAATACTGTTATTATTATTACTGAAGTGATTAATGACCAGTGGGCTTTTGTGTCTTTATTGCACCACAGCCAGTGCTATTATAGAAAGCTATACAGTTTAGGGCAGGCAGTGAGAGGAGTTTCCTCCACCTCCTAACGACTTGAATCATTAGGATTTCATAACTGATCTGGTTATGTTAGGGTAAGTTTGTGCTTAGCAGGGGATAAGGAAGGGTATGACTGTGAGAGTGTGTGTGTGTGTGAGTGTATGGTATTATTTAGCACAAACAGAATGCTTGAGAAAAACTACACAAGTTCCCAAAACGTCTTCATGAATATAGTGAGTATTTGGGCAATTTGTCCTTTATGGTGTTCTAAACTTGATCACTAGTTTGAATGTGTTTATGTGATTGTGTTTATTGTGAGAAGGTTCATCTCTTCTTCACCTCAGTTGCTACACATACAGCGAATGTTACAGTAAATATTAAGCACTTCTTGACTTGTGTTCAACATTGTCCTCTGCTGGTGGAAAGGAGACAAAACGAATACGTTCATGTCTGTGTCGTGAAATAGTGAGCTCATATTTCAATGAGAACAGATTTCACTGAAAATTCACTGAGAGTCATTTATTTGCTGCCTTTCTCTTTAGATAGAACATAAACGCTTTGGTCTGAAATTAGACTGAGTGATATCAAGGAGACTTGTATTTTTTAAAAATTATTTTTTATATCCTTATAAGAATTTTCTAGGTCTTGCTTGAAGGAAATCTCAGAACAGAAAAACATTGAGTGTTGTCAACCCGAGTCACATGACCTGAACTCGACTTTCCGTAATCAAAGAAGACTCGACTTTAACTTTGAGATCCGTGACTTGTGACTTCATTCGGACTTCACCTTTGATGTGATACATTTTCAAAAGCAAAGATTCAAAATGATACATGTAACAGTGTGCACTGAGTCAACTACACTTTTTTTTAGTAAATTTAGTAAACTGTACATTTTCAAAAATTTTTCAAAAATGAAAACTGTATCAGATGAATATCAATATCGTATCAGCTGTCTTGTTTTGTGATGTCTGCAATGTTTGCACATGTTCGCACACGCGCACTTTACGTAGGTAGTCTTCTGTTGCACCTTGTAATTCTGTGTTGTGTTATATCCAGCACCTCGGTCGTGGAGGAATGTTGTCTCGTTTCACTGTGTACTGTAACATCTGTATATGGTTGAAATGACAATAAAAGCCACTTGACTTGACTTGACTTCAGTATCGATATCAGAAAAGAAAAAATTATATCGTGCCATCTCTAATTAAACCAGTTCATATCTGTGTAATGCTCAAATTGTATACTTTTCTCTTGTTTTTATCAATAAAAATGTTTATGGTGAACCTTACTAAGAATATTTAGCATTAATATTTAAAACCTTAGACTGAATGTCTAAATAATTCATTATTAATAGACAGTACTGTATGTATGAAACCTGAAAAGTGTTTTGATAAGGAATGAGACTGAATGCAAACAGACAGGAAGCAAGAGGAAGTGCATGTGTATTTGTGTGTGTGTGTGTGTGTGTGTGTGTGGAGAGCCAGGTTCAGTTTCTACACACACACACTGGACACCTTGTTAGCAGAGTAGCATCTGAAATGATAAGGCTTTAATTAATCTCAGTGGCCACTTCATATCAGTCAGTCATATGGCAAGAATAAAATATATAGAAATGTTTATCATGGTATAGTGTAGATGTTCAGACAGTAAGGCTATAAGATCTGATGAAGACTGAACAGCAACAACATGGGTTGTGCAATCAGGACACACCTTTGCCAGATCTGGGAAAAAAAAAAAAAAAAAGAAAAAGTATATATAAATGTAGTCTTGATCACAGAGCATGCGGCAACAGCATTCTCGCTGAGACACTCACTCTCCAGGAATTTTGCAGGTAAACAACACACCGTGTGTATATGTGTGTCTATAGGTGTGTGTGTCTATAGGTGTGTGCGTGTGTGTGTGTTAGTTTGTAAATTTGTACTCTGCAATGTTAATCAGTATCAGGATTCAGGTTACTTTATTGACAAGAGTAGAAAATGGTCTTGCGTGAGTAATAATAATAATAATAATAATAATAATAATAATAACAACAGAAGAGTTGGAAGAGTCAAAATGAGCATAACTCATTACATAAACTTCAAAAGTCACAGTCAACGCCTCTTGTGATGTTGAAATTTGAATAATTTTTACAAAGAATTTTTTTTTAATCATATCTGAATGATTTTTAAACAAGTCTCTTTTCCAAGTGTGTTTTTTTCACATTGCTGGCTTTATTTATGATTATTTTACTATCCTGTACAATTATTACCTCTGTTGCTTTATTTCTGACAGAATATTAATTATTGTGAGGAATTTACACGAAGATTTTAAAGTAAGCTCAGGTATGAAAAATATTCGTGTGACAGTATTCTGTGCTGCCTGTTAAATTCTACTTCATGCTCACTTAAATATTGATTCTTGAATGGATGTCGAATTGTCGTACATTATCTGAGAAACGTTCTTTCTCGTAAATATTTCACCGTTTCTCCATTCCTTATTTACACCACAGCACTGAATTCTCAAATCTGATTAGTCGGAAAGCGTTGATTCATTTTCCGTCTTCTAACAGCAGCTCTGACAGCAGTGCGGCTACAAAATACAGGATTAATGTTAACGCACTCGTTCTGATATGCTATCGTTTCTATAGTAACGGCAAATGAGTTAAAGACTAATAATAAAGTAACATTTAAAAATGGGCTCTTAGTTAACAAATAATCATTCATATGCTGAGGTTTTATGCTTATTTAGCGTTTACGGGTGGATTCTTCGTTGTTACGGACAGATGATTTAATGTTTTTTTCAAAGCAGTGCTTTTTTTGTCTTATTAACTCCAAGAGAGAAAAAAAGAGAAGCTGGTACGGGAACGAGCGTTTACAGCTGCTATAGTGTAAGTGGTCACGGACGTTCTACAGCATTAAACGTACCTGCAATAGAGACGGCGACCGAACGAGCAAATCTCTTCGGAGTGATTGGTTCGTCTGACTTTTTCTTTGTCTTTTCTATCTTTCTTTGTCTTTCTGTTGTCTACAAGCACGAGTGCATTGACTCTCATTCGTTGCTTTATTTCTTCCATTGCCATGTGTATCTGATCTAAACCTCAGTGTCAAGTGACACAACAGGCTGCACTGTTGAAGAAGACAGATCAGCAGTTATCAGTAGCGATGCGTCTCTTGGCCACAGATCAAGGTTCATTCTTTACGTGTTAATACGAACATTCTTTTCACAACAAGGAAGTCAATCAGGACAAAATGATGCAGCTCATCTGAAAACAACTCATAAATGCACGCTGTCATGATGGGTGGAGAGGCACAGTTTATTCTATATGCAAGCAGTAAAACATTCATAATCAACAGCCTTATGTCATTTATCTTATCATGTGGGTTGAAATGACTGGACCTTGCTACTCGGGTGTGATTGCACGATTGAGGATCTGAGTGGAGTTACAGTAAATGGTGCATCCTGAAGAACCATGACACTTTATCTGGACGGTACAGATTTATTACAGCAAAGTGTAATCACGCTTGATGAGTATCGGTTCCATCAACAGAGCATTTTGGTCATCACTGGGATGTTTAACTTCAGTGGCCGGGGCAAATAGGTTTTGTCTTACTATACGGGCGTACACTTATCATCCACTTCAATAGGAACTCCTGTATTCATCCAATTATCCAATCAGCCAATCATGTGGCAAAATCGTGGAGATACAGGTCAAGTCTTTCAGGTAAAGTTCAAGCATCAGAGTGATCTCAGTATCTTTCACCGTTTCATGGTTGTCTATGCCAGTTGGGCTGGTTTGAGTATTTCAGAAACTGCTGATATCCTGGGAATTTGGGAATTTTATGCACAGCAAAAGGAAAAAAAAACAAAAAAAACATCAAATGAGCGGCAGTGCTGTGGACGGCACAACCTTGCCGGTGAGAGAGTTCAGAGGAGAGTGGCTAGACTGGATTGAGCTGACAGGAACCACTTTTTACATCCATGGTGAGCAGAAAAGCATCTCAAAATGCACACAAGGTCAAATCTTCTGGTGGATCAGCTGTAACGCCAGAAGACCACATCAGGCTCCACTTCTGTCACCCAAGAACAAGAATTTAAGTCTAGCCTCAGATTCCTGTTAACACTTTCTATGTAGACTGACGTACGGATGCATTCATAACTGCTGTGATGCAGGAATTATGACATACAGTACATTATTAGAAGTGTTTATGAAAAAGCATTATACTAGATCACAGAATGGATTATGAGCAGTTCATAACACTTCAGATCAAAATATATCTTTAACAAGTAGCTGAAGGGACGTCCCGTACTGTACAGTATATGTGAGTCGCATGCGACACTATAACTTATTTATAATGCCTTTATGTTGTATTTGCGATCCATTATATAAAGTGAGACACACAGTAAACAAGTAAATGATTAAACCAGTGGCAATATATTATTCTTAAATGAACAGCATGCCTATGTTTATGCATAATGCTCTCTGCAAAGTGGAGTTGAGTTTGTTTTAATGAACTCTACGTAGAACGATATGGCCAAAAGTATGTGGACAGCTGACCATCACACTCACATGTGTGATTCTTCGCCAAACCAAATTTCGTTTCACCAAACTGCTTTACGATCTAGCGAAAAGAGGTTGTGGGAGACTGTGGAATGTTGGAAAAGCACGTCCGAGTGTGATGGTCAGGTGTGCACAAACTTTTGGCCATATGTTAAGTAATCAAAATGCATAAAAAAAGGTTGTTATTAAGTGTTACATACATCCATATGTAGTTAATTATAGACATGAGCTTCACAGGAAGTGTTACTACAACATGTGTGTAATACATTCCTGACCTGTTATAATGCATTCGTAAAGCATGATATACTATAAATGTTACAGATTTATTCACTATATTTACACGATCCAATCAAATCCATATCAGCTTGTGTGGATAACACAACCTATAACTATTTTTACACGAGCTAAGTTTACACAAGTCAACTTTAAGCCAGTCTTGCAAAGACGCAGTATATCGTAGGATACAAAATGCAATGAATCGATCAAAACTTGGCACATGAACACAGAGGTGCTGTAAACACTTCATATCCTGTTTCTATGATACTCTAAAGCAATTACAGGGCTTTTAACTGGTAAGCATCTTTTCCGTTATGTTTTACCTTTTGTTGTGTTGTATAATATGTTATGTTATATTACATGTTATGTTGTGATATGTCATGTCATATGCTATATGTTATATGCTAAATGTTATGTTATGCTATGTTATATATTGTTTTATGTTATGTCTCATATCATGTTATATTAGCAGCATGTTTTGGAAGTTTAGGTATTACCATACACTCGCTGACTGTTGAGTAAAAAGGCAGACTTTCTCGCTCACACCTTTATGGTTGCCATGTACTGGACTTTATCCTCCAGCACAACAGGCTGCTCTTCGTCAGTATATGAAGTGTGTGGAAATCAGACATACGGCAGATCTCCCCGTGAGCTGCTGTTCTGACATTTTGCGGCTTTTCTCTCTGTTTTTTCTATTACAGGATTTATCGATCTGCCAAAATGATAAGCCGAAATACCAAAAATGTGCTTGTGGTGTCGTTTGGATTTTTGTTCTTGTTTACGGCGTACGGAGGACTGCAGAGTCTACAGGTAATCACGTCTTAGTTTCCTACAACAGCAGCTCTGACAGCAGTGCAGCTACAAGTCACAGGTTTACATTAATGCTCTCGCTGGTAATTCTCATTAGACAATAAAATGGAATAGGGACTGTATTTTGTTTACATATCATTCATATTCCACTTTACTTAGTTAATAGTTAATGTTTGCATGCTTTTTTAAAAGTAAGGTTACCTAATAGAATAGACAGTGCTCGTTCTAATGCCTGATCGTTTCTATAGTAACAGCTCTTACACATGGACTTGTATATTATTCATTAATATGGTGAAGTTTTATGTAAAGAGATAATTTATTTATTTCGCATTTATTGAAGCAGTCTCCAGTGTCAGATCCTCGGTTTTCAGGAAGGCGGTGGCGTGGTTGCTTGGCAACGTGACAATCTGCATTTCTTAGCGTCTTGATTTCATTTATAGCTGCTATAACTGAAGCGATAACAGGAGCACACATGTTTCAAGGATGTTACACAACATTAAAGGTAGCTGCAATCTGAATACATTAAATTGTGTTGTTTTTAATACAGTGAAAATGTAAGTGTTGGAATGTTGCTGTAGTCTACAAGGAGCACAAGACTTCATGAAATGCTGTTAATGGAAAACATTTCAGGGCAATAACACTGGTAAATTCCACTTCATGTTGCATTTGCATCACCCAGTCGTTGATTGTTTTCCTAAAACAGCATGTCACTAAGTATTTATACCCTTACATATGAAGAAGATACAAGTGCCGTGATTTGTTTATAGTCATAGAAATATAAATTAGTGTAATATTAATTACATATTTAAAAGACTGACATGTTGGAAACTCAGCCAGGTTTACAGCTACAGGTCTAGCTACATGCTCCAAAATATCTAGAACCTTTTAAGGGTTCTTAAAAGAACAATTTAAGGTTTTAAAGGTTTTTCTTATAGCAAACGTCTTCCAGGTACACTTGTTTGAAACCTAAGAACCGGAAAGTATCCAAAGAACCCTTAAAGAACCATTAAAACCCTTTTTTCTATGCAGGATCGTATATCTAATAGGGTTAGATATCCAAATTATTGCTAGCTAGGTGTTTAAATTTAGCCAAACTGTTTGATTTTTGTCTGTGTGTGGTTCTTTAAGATGTAAAATTTCTTCCATCTCGATCACCTGGGCATTTTTGATCACCTTTTAATTTCTTTCAGTGACAACATACCGCACTGTGACAGCAAAGCTTGCCCTTTTATTATGATCAGGTGTCGTGTATATAGTGAATATGGCTGCCTAGCAACCACACAATACTGACGATAGCAGAAGACCCAGATATAATATCTAAGCGTACATATTGATATACAGTAGCGTGCAAAACCCATGTTTTAGTACAAATTTTGTTATAGATATTTATTTTCTGAATTTTGCGTCATTGAGTCGGTACAAAAAACATTTTAGATTTCCGAACATAACTTCTCCGAAAAAATAATTTGTATTTGAAAAGTGTTTGTATGTCAGTAAAGAAAGCAACATATTGTGTAAGAGAGCACTGTTCAGACAAAATACATAACGAAGGCTCCTGGTTTTGCATGCGAAAAAAGGCGCAAAGGCTCATCACAGCAAATATTGTCATTGTTTATTATATTAATATTTACCGTAGTATTTGTCCTTTAAGCAGAAAGATACAATTTCATTATTTTTGAAGTCAGCTTTACGTTCTCTGCATGTGCCTAAGACTCTTGCACACGGCTGTATATATACTGTAGCTCGACTCACAATACATGATGTCACAATACATGATGTCTAAAACAATACAAAAATGTTTTAGAATTCTGAATATTGTAAAGGAAATGTTCGAATATCCTGAATATTCAATATGTTTAAAATTCTGCAATATTTCAAGGACCATTTAATGTCCGTGTTTGTACAAAAGATCAGATTTTCCTTGAGTCTTTCCATGAAGGAATATATTCAAATGGCTCGTAGCTAGCTAGCTAGCTAGATAGATAGCCCGATCGTTGATCCCAAAGAGAAATTGCAAGACTTTATGGGAAATCTTCATTAAAGATAAATTACTTTGTGCTTATAATATAATTGGTGCTGGAAAAACTGTGCATTAATTTAAAAAAACGAATGCAAAATAAAAGCATTTTTACTGCCAGTCTTACACTTTCAGACCCCAAGTATAATAATTGTCATGTGACATCATGTGGAAAAAAAAGCACAACATTTTCTCAGAAAACATCTTTCTAAGCATTACTTTTAATGCTCATATATAAACTACATTAGGTTAACACTGGCATGTTGTTACCTCATACTATTATTTAATTAAAAAAAACTAGCAATAAAAATACATGTAAATGAGTTACTAAAGGCTTTTCTGGACTTGGTATAAGCTGTATATTACACTGTGTATCACAGAGCAGCCTAAACGCAGAGGAAGGAATGGGCGTTATCTCTCTGAGCGTCATCTACGGAACCATCATTCTGTCCTCCATGTTTCTGCCTCCCATCATGATCAAAAACCTGGGCTGTAAATGGACCATCTTCATGTGCATGGCCTGCTACATCAGCTATTCCTTTGGAAATCTCTTCCCTGGATGGTGAGCCAGTACATCTACAAACATTAATGAATGAACCTTCTGGAAGGGTGTAAACCATCACCGGCTCGTTTACATAATTTATAACTGACTGCAAAAGTTTGCGTACCCCTACATAAGACAGAAAAAATGTCTAAAACGAAAAAATATGCATATACTGTATGTAAACTAACAAGACATTTGTAAAAATGAACTTAAAATAATTTTCCTTAGGTTCATTTTTACAAATGTTTAAAAAGCATATCTTATGATATAAATGCTAAAAAATAAATTATATATAAAATTCTATAAAATGAATAGATATTACAGACAGTTTAAAAAAAATAAAAAATTTTACAGTATGTTTGCCCGTCAACTGGTCAAACCCAATAACCGCACGTTTCTTTTTCTGCCAACACGGGGCAGATTGGCGGTGCTTGGGCTCGAACCCCGACCGTCTGATCACTGCCCATTGATAAAACCCATGAGGAATCATTTTTTCTAACAAATTATCCTTTTGGATATACTTCTAAAAAATGTCTTTCTTTTCAGTGGTTTATAATGAGATAATAAGTACAATTACATTAATGAGATTTCCTTAACATTTTCTAAAATGTTCAACGAAACGCGTTACATCCGCAGGCCGAGTCTGATAGCTACATCTGCTGTTCTGGGTTTGGGAGGCTCTCCACTTTGGTCTGCTAAATGCACGTACCTCACCATCAGTGGGAATGTACAGGCGGAGAGAGAAAACAAGAAAGGCCAGGATATCATAAACCAATACTTCGGCATGTTCTTTCTCATCTTCCAGTCGTCTGCCGTTTGGGGAAACCTCATGTCATCACTTATATTTCAGCAAGACGCTAACATAGGTACGGCTGAAAGGAAAGTCTCCGATTGCGATGATTAGACTTACAGTATGCTCTGGATAATAACGCTGTGTCTGTTCTCTAAGCTGAAATCCCTGAGGAGAGACTGCAGTTCTGTGGTGCTGCTTTGTGCAACGAGAACTTCACCACCACGGGGAACTTCACGCGGCCGGAGCAGAACCTCGTCAACATACTGATGGGCTCCTACATCGGTAAACTGTTCCAAACCGTTATTAGTGTTTCTACACAGCATTGTTGAATTCACGTAAAAGTCCATGAGGTACTGTATGTAACTCCAGCGATACCTCTGTAGGTGTGGGGGTTCTGGGGATGATCCTTGTGGCAGTTTTCCTGGACAACATTGACAGAAAAGAAGCGGCGGAGTTTCGGAGGAACAAAGGCAACCAAAAGTTTTGCAGTACCTTCCTAGCTACGTTCAGGCTTTTAAGAGATAAGAGGCTGTTAATGCTCATTCCCTTGACTATGTACAGTGGATTCGAGCAAAGCTTCCTCGCCGGTGAATACACCAAGGTGAGCAGATCCGAGAATAGAATTACTTATACACTTATTTATCATGCATGATGACCCCAAATAAATGCCGCTTACACTTACAAATGTATGATTTTCAATGCAATGTCAATTTTTTTTAAAAAGAAAAATTCCACAAGCACACTTACAATCAAAACATTTCCCAACAAATAATAGATTGTAATTAGACGACAAGTATTTGGACACTCAGTCCTGGCTTCAGTAAAGATCACGCTTAGAGTGTTTTTGCATTTAGTTTGCAATCCTTTGTTTCTCAGAACTTCCTGAAAACATCTTGGCATGGAATTAACCGGTTTCTGTAACAGCTGTGGTGGAAATTTCACCCAAATATCATCCAACAAACCCTTCAGTTCATCCACACACACACACACTCCTGGGCAAAAAAAAATTGAGGCAAACCCAATATTGCAAACATTAAGCTTTTAATGGTCTCAACAGCAAATCATCGGTCAGGAAGATGAGCAAGAATGAAACAAATAGATACAGTAAATCGGTGTGGGATAGCTTTTCCCTCGATTCCCTTTAAATTCCCTTGAAGGCTTGTGGGTAAACCTGCAGACGGCGTTTTACAGAAAGACGAGTCCGTGTCGTTCCACTCGATGTTAAAGTCTTCAAACAGAAGAAATTTTAGGAACTTCCCTGTTTCCAGCTTTTCCCCCCAACAGTTTCAGCCGCGAGCAAAAGCAGGCCGACGTCTCAGGAGCGCTTTTTTACTTCTTGCTCATTTTCTGCCCAGTGATTTTTGTTGAGGCCATTAAAAGCTTAATGTTTTGCAATACTGGGTTTGCCTCATTTTTTATTAATTTTTGTTTTTGCCCAGGAGTGTAGAGCATCCACAATCTGCTCATTTCTTCCCCATTGCATCACATACTGATTGCTGATTTCCGCAATCTTGCATCTAAAATGCCTTCTGAGTTTATGATGCCATCAACGAACACAATCAAACACCACTGAAGGAAAAACAGCCTCAACCTTTACAGCAGTGGTTCTAAAAGTGGGTCTGGGAAGCATGGTCATGGAGTCCATGACGTTTCTTTTTTTAATTTACTTACACTGGTGGAAATCACAATGTCACATTATCAAATTCATTATATTTAGGTGTCCAAGCACTAAAGTCAACCTAATTGCTTACATGGATCGATCAGTGAAAATCTTAAGAATATAAGGGTCCATGGCTCCAAAATAAATATATAGTTTATATATTTTTTAATAATTTTCATGAAATAAATCTATCCCAAGATGGCCAATGGAATTCTCTAGAAGCTTATGTCTTTCTGCGCATGTTCTTCGGCGCATTTCTTATTCTCAGGCTGATAAATGGTTTCCACCGCCATCTACTATTTCTTAAACAATATTTTACTTGGAAAGTGTGCGTGTGTTACCTGTCTTTGAAATAGACCACACATGGTTTGACGTGTTGTTTTCCAAATGCAGTGAAGTTCATACTGAGTTCTCGCTCACCTGAGAGACGCATCTGTTAACCTATACCATATAGACAATAAATAATAATAAAAAATAGAAGAAGCAATTCAAGTGGTCAGCTCACCCTTCCCAGAATCCTCTGCGCCAAGTAGCGGGTCGCCATTATCAATGCCATCGATATTCCAAAAACAATTCGTAACAATCCGGCGACATCTTAGGCCATAGATCTTAAATTGTAACACAAAGTTGAACGTAATTTGTCAAAGTATCTATATTTTACGTTCTTTTGACTGATCCATTCCATTTTCATATCATTATTCCGTATGTGATGGACCTGAACCAGCCACGAAGGAAAGAAAAGATAAGGCATGCTTTAAAGCTTCCATGTATGTGAAGGGTGAGCCGGCCCCTTTAAGGAATAATTTAATGTACAGAATACATCAAAACATAAAAAACACAAACACACTGGCTCATGCTTGTCAGGAAAGTGTGCGCACCGAGCATGTGACCTGCAATGGCTTATGGGTGTTGTAGTCCAGCGTGACAATGCTCACTGCAAAGATATATTCATTGTGCAGATGCATTCCTTATACTGCGGTTGCAAGACATTTTAGACTCCAACATATTTGCGACTGCTTTACAGATAACAAAAAAAAACGTTTGTGATTGTCTTTGCAGAATTACGTGACCTGTGCGTTGGGAATCCATTACGTTGGTTTTGTGATGATCTGCTTCGGCGCTGTGAATTCGCTGAGCTCGTACACATTCGGGAAGCTTGCTCAGTACACCGGCAGGATCGCACTCTTTTGCTTCGGTAAGTCAGTTTAATCAGAGTGTAGCCTGAGGTGGGAAGGATTTTAGCGATTGTACATTGTTTCCATACCCGAGTATCATTTTAGAGGATGAATATTTATAGGTTACGCAAAAGGTTATTATTTTCACTGACACCTTCCAAGTACTCATCTCAGTTTTTTTTTCATTGGCTTTGATTCCAAAACAGTCACTAAATCTTAAACCTTTAAACATGTACAGTTTGTATAAATACCACAGCCAATATTCCCACAAGAACTGTACGTGAGTCTTATTCACATTGCCTACACACCATTACACCTACACCAAAAAAAAATGAAAATTTGTTTAAACCAATTACTGTTTGGACTCCATGCCCTTTCGTTCTATAAAAATGAGGCAAAAGTTCCTCCGCCATGTTGTCAAATTTGAATTCCACGCAGTAGAGACGTGAGCCGGAGCCAGGTACACCTACCCATTTGTTCGACCCGCCTCCTTCTCCCAATACCAAAGTCCAGTGCGTCACCAAGGCTGTCAATCACTTCATTTCCAAGTGAGGCCACGCCTCCTTACGATATACTAGAATAGGTGCAGATATCAGCATAAAGAAAACAACTGTTCACAGTAGACCCTGTAGATGGAAAGACAGTTTAAATGAGAGACATGACATGGAAAACTGGCTTGTTTGTCATTGAAAC
>JAQQZR010000020.1:13537023-13553831 GCA_030068235.1 Notoglanidium macrostoma | reverse complement strand
TCAGCTTTGATATTAATGAGTTTTTTGGGTTCATTGAGACCATGGTTGTTGTTCAATAATAAAATTATTCCTCAAAAGTACAACTTGCCTAATAATTCTGCACTCCCTGTAGTAGCTATAAACGTCATTCTCTCTTAATATTAACAAGACAAAACCTCCTCTGTTCTGAAGACTTGCCCACGTTGGAAAACTCACCGACTCTTGTAAAGCACTGACATCGGAGGCGCCTTGCATAAACGTTAAACAATCGTCTCCTCTCAGAAAACTTCACCATATCAAAAATTCCTCACTTGTCTAGGTTTAATAACACGTTTCCTTTTTAACCAGTTAGTTATTAGTCTTAGATTGTGTGGAGCGTCCACCGTACATGTCCCTGTGTAAGTCGTTGCTATAGAAACAATAATGAGTCATTAAGAAAGTCAGACATGAATGTACAGAGTGAGGTCGATGGACGTACCCTTTCCCTGTACTCTCTGTACGGGATTGTGTCGCTCTCGTCCGGGCTCTGGGACGCCGTGGACGTCCTTGAAATTGACGAGTCTCGTCCTTTTGAAAAATAGATGGCATATAAAGTATACATAACTGACAGAAATCTGACCAGGCATGTCTCTGCGTCCACTGTTTGAGCTGGCTTGTGGAAAACAGGAACAGTGTACTACAGAATAATGAGCACCTCTTCAGATAATAAGGAAAAAATATTATATCAAATAAACCTCACAAAGAATGCAATTTTTCACTACAGCAACTATTGTATGAACACATAGGTCATTCTCATTGAACATCTTTATCCATTTATTTATTTTTAGTATATGGAGTATATGGCAAAAATAAAGGCAGCCCTTAAAAATGTTTACAATAAATACAAATTTTCATCCTTGAAGCGATCTATTTTATAAGCTGTTAGTCTTCAGGAACTGTTGCCTTCATTGACCACATCCTGTATCTTTTCTATCTTATCAGCAGGAGATAGACACAACAGTGTACACACACAGAAGATGTAGATTTACCATTAAACAAGATAATGAGCCCAAAATACATCCAAATCAATGTAGAAAAGATTGTGAGGCGCAAAATCAGTGTTTAGGAATCACCATTTCAGTCTCTGGATTTCAACCCTATTAAAACGTGTGATCTGCATTGAAGAGGAAATCCACATGTACATACTTAAACATGTAAAAAAAAAAAAAAAACTTGCCATGATCTGCATGGAAGAGTATTCAAAATCCTCATAAAGTGTATCTGAATTTAGAAGGAACTCGGTGATGTTATTCTCTGCAAGGGAGATTTTGCGTTACTAAATATCAATTCGAGGGTGCCAACAGTTTTTGAAACCTGCGTTTTGCAGAAAAGCCATGCAGTCCTTGAGAAATGTTTTATGGGTGCCAATAATTCTGGATTTGATTGTGTGGACACAGCAACACAAAAGGTGTGACAAACTAGACATGACACACAAGGTGTTGCCTGGGTGGAGACGGAGCAAGGAGGAGGGAAACAGGAAGTAAACAGGAAGTGTTCAAATACAAATAGACTTACTTGCAGATGAAATTTGAAGATTGTTATTTTTCTGGGAATTGGTAACCGAGTGTCTTCTTGTCTGATTAAAGAAAAAAAAAACCTTAATATTTTTGACATGATAAAGACGTCAGTGTGTAAGTGATCACCGTTTCTCCAGCGGTTAAACAGTTTAGGTGCCTTCAGTGTTGATGAATCAAGTTAGTGAGTCAATTGAGTCAAGTGATGAATCAAATTAGTTTCATCATGGCCACATGTCCATCATCCAGTTTCAGTATGTATAAATGATGAAATTAACCTGATTCATCAACTGACTCAATTGACTCACTAACGTGATTCTAAACTGCAAAATCAGAGTTTAACTGCTGGAGAAACGATGATCTGTGGATCCGTTACTCGGGAAGGAATAATTTATGAATAGCTGGTTTGATTGGCCGTGTGAATTGCCATGAATTATTTCTGAAGATTTAAACGAGCACGTCAGACCACATCGAATGAATCAAAGCAAAGTGAAAAACAAATCAGAGTTGGTGTTAATCAGCCCGTCATGACAGACAAACCTACATGTCATAACCATTTCAGCAGAAATCAGCTATCATAAAGACTGCAATCATCGTCATGTAACACATTCATCACTTAGGTTACGCCTCAGTATCATATTAGATCATCAGTGCATGTCTACATTTAACTGAACTTTAAATAGACTTTAATTAGGTTTCCATTCACCCTAACGTATGCATACATGTTATATTTTGTATGATTTTGCCATTATATTGAACACACTTCTATATGCATGTGGCTAGTTTTTCCTTCCACACACAAACAGCACACACATGACATTACATGCAGTGAAATACACACAACTATTCTTTATCAATCATTTATGCACAAACGCATGCATGGAATAACCTCAGTGCTGCTCCAAAAATCGTTGAAACTTTTCTGTAAGGAAACGCTTATTTAACTTTTTGGTCTCAAAGCTATTTGTAACAGTGAAGTTCTATGACATTTTTATGACAGGTGAGTTCATGTTTAGTGGTTTCTTCGTAACGTGACAAGCTGATTTATTTATCTTTAAGAGACAAAGACAGGTTGTCATGACAGCGCTGAAAGTGGTGCTGAGCTGCGCTCCTGGAGTGTGAACCGCGGCCTACAACAAGGACCGCGTCACCAATCTGCCCCAGCACATCATGTGTCCATTTACAGTTCAGTTTTTGTGTTTGTCAAGCTTTTGCTCTGATTATGCTTAGTGTTTTTGGTTGCTCGAAGCCTCGATTTCATGTTCATGTTCTGTTTGACACTGTTTTCGTTTTCCACTTGTTAAATAAAACAAAATTTTGCACTTGCATCTGACTCCGCTCGACATTCCTGCTATAATGAGCAGAAATGTTTCACAGACGTAACTGTTGGCATAATGCTGTGGTATATGAGGACTAAAACACTTCAGGGCATGTGGTTATAGGGAAAACAATCAACTTCATAGTGGTGACAATGACTCTGCTTTGCATCAGGCCGCATTTGCTTATTTAGGATCTTAGTAAATCAGGGCCTGAGTCTGTATCTTGCTGAGGAAGTGGAATTTCAAGGGCATAGCAGTGTTGTTCCCCATGCCCATATCACATGTCACTGATGTGTTTACGTTTCTAAAGCATCAAGCATGCCGCTCTATAATTCCTGTTTTTGTGAACATGATCGCTAAACTGCTGTTTTCTATATACACACACAGTTTAATCTGAAACTGGTTTCACACGATTCTGTGCAAATGCACAAAAGCAGTTTTCCCTTAACAAAAAAGGAACTTGCACAACTATCTTCTTCCCCTACTGCTGTTTACATCCTGAGCATCAGGTTAAAGCCAGCCAGCACCACTACTACTACTACTACTACTACTACTACTACTACTACTACTACTACTACTACTACTACTACTACTACTACTACTACCAGCCTGGATGGAAGGATATGATTGAGAAATCATGATTTGTGGTAAAATTAAAAAGTTTACACAATACGCTGAACAGTTCCTCTCTATAAGAAACGTCAGTAGCACTTTAACAGCACACTCATGAGCATTTCATGCATGTCCATTTTTAGGAAAGTAAATGATGTAAACCACATCCGAATCGCTCCAGATCATTCCTGGAATTTAACATAAAATATTTTCTTGATTTCTGTTGGTCTCTTGACTATTCTGTCATTCTCAGTGCCGCTGATATCCGTCCACGACTTCCTACACTAAAGCTAGTAGATCTGCATGCATCATAAATAATGTGTGGGTGAATGTTACAGCTGAGAGCATCCACAACCTGTTCAGAGGATGAGAGAAAGTATGGAGGCTGTTATAAAGGCACAGTGCGTGTGTACTAATTAGAAGAATCAAAATCGTACTGTATTATGTGAAAGCCTGAGGTTTACATTCACAGTTATTACAGAACATTAATTACGCTTGAACTGATATGACTTGCTGTTTATTATTATTAACATCTTAGTTCCTAAATTCCATGATAAAGAAGTCAAATCTGCTAAGAATGAAATGTCTTTTTCTTCATCATTCTGTCCAAAGTGTACACAAACTTTTGCACTCAATTGCAAATCAGGTTCTCCATGCAAATATACTGATTTAATCTTTCCACATATTTCCTCTTTGATATGTCAGATCACACTTTCTGTTTCAGACTCCAGGCAATGTGTGGATTCCTGATATGTGGATTTCAAATCCATAAATCACAACAAAAATGAAATACAAAGTGAGTAAAATAAAACCCAGACATCTGAGTGACTCATATCCAGCCCCAGTTTCACTTTTATAAGAGTGCTAGCAGGTGTGTAATGTGTAAAGCTGCTCACCAGGTTTCGAGAGTCAGGATGAGGTGTGGATCTGCCGGAGCTCTGAGGTCGAACCTGAACGACACACTGACTCATCAGCGCCCGGTTCTCTCTGGTCAGGGCATCGACTCGACTCTGCAGCTCACCGTGAGCCTGCCACCACTCACACTCTCTTCTCTTGAGCTGCTCTTTCAGAAACTGGATTTGCTCTCTCACATGCTTCATATGTATAAAAAATGATAACGTAGCACAGGCACAGGACACACACACACACACACACACACACACGTTCAAATGTCTATGAAGGGAAACGTCTGATCATGAAGATGATTTCAGGACATGATTCCGGATTAACGTTCCTGGAACAACATTCCAATTATCCAAAGTCACGGCCTGAGCTGCCATCTTAGAAAAATCCTCAAGATGCACCAACCAAAAGTCTGTACCAAGATTTATGTTCCAGAAAACTGGAGCTCATTCATACATGTGTTGAATTTATTGAAATGTGTTGATAATATTGAAATATAGTATAGTGTGTGCTGCTTAGCTAATTTATGATTAGCTCCTCACTCACTTGTTAGCGAAATATTATTAAACTACAAGTATTCTTGATTCTGATTGGTCAAATGTACGGCAAGTAATAGGTTTAAATTATCACACTCATCAATATAAACAGATTACTGTTGCTATAGTAACAATTTACACCGGGACTTACTCTCCAAATAAACTGATAAACGTGCGTAACTGTTTACATGGTATACACGATTGGGGTTTTTTTTTGGTTTTGTTTTGTTTTTTCCTTTATGTGAGGACATGTTTATGGAAGGAGTCGACAGTGTCAGGGCTTTAGGACAGTTTTCCTTCGCAGGAAAGTCTTCATGACAGACAGCGTTGCCATTTTATTTTCAGTAACTTGACAAGCTACAGAATAAACAGAGGCTGGTGAGAGAACGACTGCTAAAGCATAAGTGATAACAGGAACTAACAGAACTAATGTTTCACAACATTAAATGTAGCTATAGAGGGTTAAAAAAGTAGGATGTGTCATTCTTTAACAAATAAAAAATTGGCAGCATTGACAGATTGCTGTGGTATTATACGAGGAATAACATGGTGTTACTGGAAAATGATTAACTTCGTTGTGGTAGCAGATGACGGGTTTCCATTGCAGTCTCCTGCAAAATAGACGCGATTGTTTTTCAAAAAGTCGACGAACACAACTGTGGATTCATTTTCCGATATTATCTGATTACACCAAGGTGCTAGTCTTTCAAGTTTAACATGGTAACAGATCTCCAAGACCTGAGAAGTGTTGCCACGGTGATTTCATGTCACGTAATGTAACTTAAAAACGTGTTTCCATGTCAATTCCCTTTGCGATTTCAAATTTCTCATTAAGCAGGTAAATGAAAACATAGCTAGTAACTCTGATTCATCATATGGTTGACTATTTCTATACCAGCACACATCCATCCTTTTGACTGCAATTATTTGATGATTCTTTGACTGCAATTATTGACATAAAATTGAGTTTTCCTGAACTTTTGGAGATCTTTTTTTTGTCAACTTAATTGAAATTAATAGCATGTGGAGCAGCAGGTAGAATTACAAATTTTCCTCTGTTGGCTGATGCTTTTATACAAAGTGACTTACAATCCAGAGAGAATGCAACTGAGCAGTTAAGGGCTAAGGCTGTTGCTCAAGAACCAGTTTGGAATCACTGGGATATGAACTCATGACCTTCCAATCAATAGCCCAAAGCCACTGATTCATCACGTTGTCGACTGTCCCAACCAGTCCCTGGTTCAAGCCCAAGCTTGTGTTACTCTCTGTACAGAGTTTCACATACAAGTTTTTTCTGTATTCTCCATTTTCCTCCTCAAAACATGCCAGTAAGTGGATTGCTGAATCTAAATTGCCGCTAGCAGGGAATAAGTTTGTGAATGTGTGTGTGCACGATGCCTTGGCATCTCATCCAGGATGCATTCCTGCATCACGCCCAGTGTTAGACTCCAGATCCACTGCCTCCCTGCCCAGTATAAAGCACTTAATGAAGATTACTGAATGATTTGCATGTCAAAGTTGCAATCAGAACCCAAGACGGTTCACGTTGTTCCTTTCCAGCACACCTGAACCAGACTTTCAGCGCTCCTGATTAATCTCGAGGTGTCGACCTCAAACACTCCGCCCACATTCTCCAGCATCAGTATAATATTTATTGTAAACATACCTGTTCGCGTGTGTGAGAGCCAATCTGATTGTATACCCGCTTGTGTATACACACTGCAGCACAACGAGCTTGAAGAAACGTTGTTTCAGGAACTTGAAGAAATCATGTTCACTATTAGTAAGGAACGAACAGATCCTGCTTTTACCTCAGCCTCATTAAGGTGCGGTGTGACATCCTGAGATGTGTGTTCGGAAGTTCTGCAGTTTTTCAGGCTGTCTATGTCATTATTAGAAAAGCGGTCCATTTCAGATCTGTACGAATCAAATTACATGTACAATAAATAATGCATCTGATTACAAAGGGGGAAAAAATCATGCACAGAAATACCAAATACGGGACTAAAACTCCAGGTTGAGCTTCTTTCAGAAAAACCGGATGTAAATAATCTGATTTAATGCTGTATCTGATGGAAATATAGACACACGGCATGCTAACAAACCGGATACAGATCAAATCATGCTATAAGTGATAACTATCGTCTAAAACATCTGATCCAGTCTCATGAAATTGCGTCCTGACGAAAGCCTGACCAGTTCGGTTCCTCCCAAACGTTAAAGCAAGAGAGAACCTGAGTTATTATATACAACCTGATGAAATTCAGTGCTTTATCCTGCTCTGTTTTCATCTTGTCCATCATCAGGTCATTGCCCGCTCCATTTCTGATATCTGGCCCAGGATTTTCCTGCATTTTCTTCATTGGTTCCCTTCCTGAAAAGTGGCAAAACGTATTTTAAATGGCATCAGACCTCGCTAGGGCCGTTTGTTATTTTTATAATCAATATAAAACTTGGGCATGTGGTGTAAATAGGAAAATAATCAATGACAAGGTGGTGTTATGAAGCAGAGCTACTTCTAAGCACTTTAACTTGTAACACAGCAAAATGTCAATTAGTTTCATATTTTTTTATCTGATTATAGTTACATTTTGAATGTGTGAAAAAAAAAAGACATGTTCCTGTTCATTCCCTCACCAGCTTTACTTTTTTCTCTGCCTTGATCTATCCACCCGTTATCTATACCGCTTACCTAATCTGAGCTGACTTTGGGTGAGAGGTGGTGTAACTCCACCCTGGACAGGTCGCCAGTCTATCACAGGGCTAACACAGCCATTCACACTCACTTTCACACCAATGGGCAATTTAGAGTAGCCACTTACCCTAATCTGCATGTCTTTGGGCTGTGAGAGGAAACCAGAGCACCCAGAGGAAACCCACGCATGCACCCAGAACCTTCTAAATATATAACCTATCTGCAGCCACAAAGCATCTACTGTCTGAGCTGTCGGTATTAGAAAATTAGTCACCTCCTGAGAAATCAGATTGGAGAATTGAACAGCGCAGAATGTTTAGAGATGTAAATCCTCACCATCCATGGAGTGTTGAGTTTTCAAGGCTTTCTTCCAGAGCCCGTTGTCCGTTTTGGTTTCTCCCGTAGGTTTTACTTTGGGGAAAATCCTAGCGAGGACATCCGAGCTCCTGGCACAGCGAGGTGTAGCGTCACCATCGGTCTCTTTGTGAGGTTCAGACCAGCAAAGCTGCTGTAGTTCAGAGTCGCTCCCGTCATCAGATCCAGATGAACTGGAAAGTGGAGCTAAGAAGCAATGTGGAGCTTGTGGATATTCACTTGGACCAGTGTCGCTCGGAGCGTCGCTGGCGTAGTCCTCGTCGGATAGATCCAGATTGTGATCCGAGTTGATCCTTAAAGGATGTGTTGGCGGTTTGGGATCATCCTCAGCACCAGTGCTGTTAGCAGAAACGCTATGGAGCAGCAGCTGCTTTATTTCAGTAGTCAAGCTTAGCGTCTTGGTGCTGTCTTGGTTCAGGTCACACACTCTAACAATGCGATCGTTTACCTTTTTGAACCCAATTCTTTCTTCAAAAAGATGGATCTTAGGAGCAACTTTACTGCCAGAAACCATAATGCATCCATCTTGCAACTTGGTGCTTCTTATTTGATTTGGCTGCTTTGAACGTTCTTCCTTTTTTTGAGAGGAATTTTTACTGTGATCCAAAGCTAGAGCTTTGCCATCATGTGGAGGAACGTTGTTCCTTAGTAGGTTTTCCTGGTCAGACCTCTGGACAGAGCACTTCGTGTTACCCTTTCTCATTAACAACAGATTCTCCAGAGCTGGGCTGCTGCTCTGTTGAGTATAAGAGCTACTGTTCGTCCATCTGCTTTTGTGCTGGACAGCCGATGCTGTTGAGGGTCTCTGATGCTGTATGGATATTGTGCTCTTCGGGGTTGGTTGGATTTTCTGAATGTTGTGTTTACTTTTACTGATTCTAGATTTTCCTTCACCTTTACGCAGAAAATTTCTTTTCTCTGCTGTTTTGAGCTGCAGCAAGGAATAATAAATTACGAAGTTCCACCAATCTCCTTATATATCACACACATTAAAGGAAAAATCCACCCCAAGCAACCGGCATAATAATCTTTATAATTAAATTTTGATCTTCAATGGCGTCCTTTGTTTATTTTCTTATTTACCCACGATGCCGTTTGACTACCTGCTTATTGTGGGGCCTTTGCACAATTCACAATAGTGATGCAGCGGCACTTTAGTCCTTTAGTCTGTCCTTTAATCTGTACTCTTTGCTCAAACAGGTTAGCCGCAAAAGCTTCAACTTTAAGGCTAATACCAACGTCAATCCCATCGTGCTAGTCTCCACGCAGATCGCTAACTAGCCAAGCCGAGTCTCTGCTGTAACTCAGTATCGTATAGCTGCATTGCATTCTGGGACTTTGAGCACAGTGTTTGTGCTGTCGTCTCCATTTCTTCTACACTGGATTTCTCATTAATGTGATGCTGCTGCTGGAAAATGGTGAATAAGGAAATAAAGCTCTTGATGTTTTGGTTTTAGGAGCTATCCTTGAAACCTGATCGTTATCAGATATGCATGAGATTGTTTACAGTTTTTTCTCCTGCTACACACCACTGCATCAGAGCAGCACATGACTGCTAACTTCTAACATCTATTTCATTAATAATGAAAATTACAGTACCGAAGAACGAATTAGCACCAGCGTCCCTAAACACGTCACAAATATTTCAATATATACACATTTAATGTGTTTCAAGGTGGAGGTTTCCTTTGGATGTTATACGTTTCTTATGAATAGAAAATAAAATGTATTTTTTTTTTTACCTGCTTATCCTTTTTAAGAAACTCTTTATCCAATTTGAGCTGTTCTTCAAGAAAATCTTCAAAAGTCTTCTCCGTCTCTTTGAGTCCTGGCCGAATAGGCCTGAGTTACAATAAAATATCATGAGTAACGTCATTGTTTCACAAATGCACCAAATTCTTGTATGAAATATTTATAAGTGAGTAAGATTAAGCAATGTGAACATGTGCCCAAGAAACAAAGCCCTTTTTTTTTTACGTTTGTTGAACTGAATTGACAGAAAAAGTGCTTAATTTGTGGACTGTGAATGACCCACAGAAAGGGTCAGATGTACTAAACTGTTCATGCCTGTTTTTAAGTATAATTCAGCCAAAAGCTGCACAAGAACAGTAGTCTGAATGTTTCAGTGATCATCACCTTTCCTCTGGATTCGCTGAGACAATTCTCCCGATTCCAAAATGACTGACCGTACCCGGTTCCTCCCCCGGCTCACTCGACTCCTCATTGACAGGAGATAAACGTCTCTGCTCCCCCGTTCCGGCCGTCTGTACAGACGTGTGGTCTGAAAAAAACAACAAAACAAGAACTACTGCTTACAACTTATCCTCTGAGTAATGCGCAGTAGCTTCTGCCTTCGCTTTTACACTTTTACTTTCAATAAACAAATGCACGTGTGAGATTTTTTTTTTTTTATTTTTTATTCATTTCAGTTTTCTGAAATGGTACTAAATACAGCAGCTGTAGGGAGTGCTTAAACTGTAAACAGAATGAAAGGGATCAAATGACAGGGCTCTTCATCGTGTTTCCTCATATGTAGGAAAGCTTGTAAGGCATTGCATCACATATTCTGCACTAGAAGGGCACCGTTGTGCGCACGTCAATGCTGCTTCACACGTGTGGCGTCCTACAGGGCATTTTGTAATCATTTTTCCGTTTGAAAGGCAGCTGTTCGAGCACTATATCACATTTCCTTCACGTTGCCATGGCACCCTAGAAGGCACTTCTCCAATGTTTTTCTGTTCACAGGACAAAGCCACACTACCCATGCCTTTTACTTCCACCTGTAATTTGAAGTCTGTTGAATCGTCGCCGACGCATATAAACCAGATCAGTTTGTCTGGAAACCCAAATCCAATCTTCGTACCATGTTATAACACTAAGGTGATAATACTTTACTTGCCGTAACCCTCCTTCCAAATTAATATAATACACAGAGAAATAAAATAAGCGAGATGTTCACGTATGTAAATCTCACAGTCATAGTACGTATAGGACAGCGTGAACATCCACCCCTTAATTACGTGTTCTATTCACGTGCTAAAGACTCTGTCATTACCTGTGGTTTTAGGGGAGGGGATAGACCACATGGGAGAAAGTTCACTGTAAACAAAGCTTCACCCATCCAAAGTACAAATTAATTCCTTTATTTTGATCAATGGAGGATGGAATTCTATCGAAAGAGATCCACTCGAGCATGTAAATGGAGATACGGAGATCATATCAGTACACAGAATGGGACATTTAGGACATTTAACAGATTTGAAAATATTAAAATATTAGTTTTCAAGGAAAAAGTATTTTTTTTTTTTTAACTCTTGTCATTTTAACAATTTTAGCTCTTTTCTACCTCTTTTAGAAATCAAGCACAAGAATTTATTACATTTGTGATTCCGTTAATACAAACATCTGTGACATAAATGTACATGAATCATTCTTTTCAAGTGCAGAACAGGCTCAGACTTGTTCGGATGTGCTCAGGTTCCAAGGAATGTACTCCGCTTTGTGTTACGTCACAGTAAAATCACGTGGCTATAAATAGTAAAATACCCACTCTGACACTGTAATACCATTTTCATGCATTCTTCTTCTAAAGCTTCTCAGATAAGAAAAATAAAAAACCTCTATGCTTCACGCACTTGAGAAATGAAGTGTTTACGGTGTGCGAATGACTTTGTCTCTTCACGCGATCTTGATTGCACAACCATAAACACATCATCAGCATTACTCTGCAAAGGAAAACCCCAGAGAACCGGCTGAATGAAGATCAGGAAGAAATAAAAACTGTCCCAGATGACGAATCCGAGATGCTGGCTAGTAGCCCAAGGAACTGATGACTTTTTTTTCCTGTTGTTTGTTCTTGGTTAATCTCATGCTGAGTGGCTGCAGAACTCTAGAGCCTGTTGTGACGTGCCTCCTCAGGCATGGGAAGTGCTCTGGCAACAAGTCTGAGCAACTTTAAGTGCTGGTGCAGAGTCACTGAAGCACTCTTACTCCGGAGTACAGCTCGGGAAAGACCAAGCAACATGCATCAGGATCTCAGCAGCATGCAAGAAGACTTTTTTGCTTCCTAGCAGGTTTTTTTGTGCTGAAATTTCCCCAAGACATTGGATTATCTCCTCTACGGATAATACTACTACTACTAATAATTCTAATGGATTACCACGCAAGTGACAACTGTACAGCTGGAAGTAAGGATCTGTACACGTTCTACTTCTCAGTGATGATAGTGGAGTTTATCCTGGCGCTTCCTCTGAATCTCACCGTGATCTACCTCTTCATTTTTAAACTCAAATTCTGGAAATCGAAAAGCAACAACATTTTTCTGTTCAATCTGGTCCTGGCGGATATCCTGCTGCTCATTTGTTTGCCAGTCAGGGCGTACTACTTTCAGCGTGGAGAAAGACGGAGTAACAACAACACCATTTGCAAATCAGTCCTCTTTATGCTGTTTTTGAACCGAGGAGCCAGCATCGCTTTCCTGACTATCATTTCCATCGACCGTTACTTGAGTGTGGTCCATCCCGGGTTCAAGAACCACCTAAAGATTCAGAAACGATCCATTCTCATCTCCGTTCTGGTCTGGGTTTTGCTGATGCCTCTGACCATCCCATCCATGCTGAACACCTTCGAGTGCTGCAACAGCAACGAGACGGACGATGGGGCCAACGACAATAGTGGAGAGAACACCACCACTGTTACCTTCAGAGAGCTCATGTTTTTCACACCGGTTCTCATCTCGTCTATCGTCCTAGTGTACTGTACCATAAGGATCACGAACAGGCTGCAGGAGAAGACGGTGGGCGACAGGACCAAGCTGAGAAGAGCGGTGTTCCTGGTCACTCTGGTCGTCTTGGTGTTTGTTTTCTGCTTTTGGCCTTCTGCTATTTCAAGGCTGGTGTTGTTGATGGTCAGAGTCAATGAGCTGCAGAGAGCAGAAGAAATCGCAGTCCAGGTCTATGATGGTCTCATGTGCCTCTCGTATCTGGATTGCCTGCTGGACCCGATTGTCTACTGTCTGAGCAGTACCAAGTTCAAACACTTGTATATAGCCACGTATCTGCCTTTTCTGATGAAAGGACAACATGTAGAACATCACTGAGGCATCCCCGTGTGTACGAGTACACAAATGAGTGAATGGAATGACAAAAAACCTAAACCTTGATCTTCAGCAAACATCCAACATGAAATTCAAGAGTTTTGTTCATACGATTTTCAACTGTGATGATTTTAACCTGTTATTTTAAATTTGAGTACAAAAAATGCATCTATGTGCATTTATGCATCATGTGCTACAAAAGTTTTTTTATTGTCATTTTCAAAAAGTGATTTTTATCGTCATTAAACATGATATTTTGTTTTGCTTTGTGTTTTTTAACCAAAGAGGTGTTTTTTTTTATGACTATAAATAACTGCAGGCAGTGGTAATAAAAAAAAAAATCAGCACTGTGATGAGTTCACTCAACACAGAGATATCGTTATGTATGAAAACTTGTATTCGGAGTAGAGCTATGCACATGCATTGAGGAGTTAATGCAATTCAGACCTCAGGCTTTACTAAGCGCTACTCAGAAAGATTTATGCGCAGGAAGGTGTTTGTCAAAAATAAAGGTGTGTCTCAGTGGCGCACAATTCTGACCTTGCGATCAAAAAACCTACATCCTTCACCCACATTGCAACTTCATGACTTCAATTTAATATCTTTAAATAACAGTCAGAGCACAATATCAAAACATGTGAATGAAAAACAATGCAATGTGCTGGATCAAGTGTTATTTTACAAGCTGCTAAATGTAATTATGAATGTGATCATTACAACTAGAACTATTTATGCACCTGTATATTGGCAATATCATAGACAACTATTAGATTCCCTTCAATGCTTACCACCTTCTCATTCATATATCACAATCTTATTGGTCTTTTTTAATTTTTTAAATTCTCCCTTGCGTTTAAGTTACAGCACATTACATTTAACGGCAACGAAAAAACTGATCTGTGTCTTTAGTCCATAGTTTCTATCCCTGATTTCTTTTTTTTCCTGGTGCTCTATACGCCTCCTGTATATATGCTGACATAACCATCAGGCATGTTAAGTTGTCGACTTTGGAAATGAGCAAATGAACAATTATTGCATTATTAGTTGTAATAATGTGTAATAAACAGTATATTAAACATTGTTATACAAAGTATTGAGCTTGAATTAATGACCTAAGCCTCCATGTAAGACCTTTAGTTTCTATGTAGCATTAAGTGACTGCATTTTATGGCAAAGGCTGAATAAGTCACTAATATTATTATTTCTAATCCATATTTTGAAGTACAGTTTATCATTAATTATGGACTAAAAAAATAATATGACACAACGCAAAGGTTTTTTTTAATCACAAATATTAATGCAATTATTTTTACATAATAGACTTATAGTATATTAAAGACTAATAACTAAGACTAAGTAATAACCAATAAAGACTTATAAGTAGTTAATTAACATTTAATAAAATTCCAATTGGAGTTTTATTAAACAAATAAGCTCTTGGCTTTATTCTTTAAAATAAAGTGTTACGGTATAAGGTTTGGCTTGGGGGACAGGAGGACAGCGGGTTTAAAAATATCTGCTTAACCCTTCAGTGATAACAGGCATTTTATAGTATTTCACCATTTCAAAAAGGATGAATTTTGTCTTTTTTAACGTCAAATTGACCCCTAGCTGCAGATCAACAGCATGTCCTCATACATGAGGTGTGTTTGGGAAGGTAAGTATTGAAACTGGATGGAAAGCTAAGAAGTGTGTGGAAATGATTTTTTGACAGTCAGAGCCTACCAGTGCACTGTGTTAGCTGAGGACCGCAAGCTGGGACTTCCTGCTCCACACCAGCTCTGATCATAACAGTGTTGGAAACACACTTCCTGCAGTCCTCCACCCCATCAGCGTGAGAGACTGGGTCTGTTTCAGGACGCTGTGCAAGTGAATACTCCTGGTACTGGGCTAAGAAAGCTGGGGACAGCATCAGTCCTGAAAGACAAAATCATGTTTGACTGGACCTGAATTTGACTGAATCGTGAGAAATGGACCACGTTAATGTCATGTGCATTTACAAATTTCCTCATGCTCTTTGTCACCTGATTACCTCATAAACTTAGTGACAGGAAGAGGTTTGCGAAATACATGACATCAGATCATTAAGGACTGTTTCACAGGAATAAAAAAAAAAGAAAAGGTGTACGATATAGTGTCTTGTTATTTGTGCAAAAGGAATATGAGTCATTATTCCTTCTTAAAAAAAATAAAATAAAAAAATTAAGAAATTAATACATGTTGGTATTTTTCTGTATGTTTTCACATTTCTTGTGCCAAGATCTTGTTCTCCAGGACGCTTTTTCCCAGTAGCTGAGTCTGTGTTGAGTAATTTACAACAAGCCTCTTCATGAAGGAAAATTACACTCAGTCCAGCAAGTACTCACATGAGAACACTCTCCCGTCAGGGTTGCCAGATAAATCTTTCCAAAACATGCACACTTTAGTTTCCACTTTATTGTCACAGACAACTTCTTATATTACAGCATGTGAATTCTCGATTCTAAATTGGTCAGAAGGTGTTGATTAATTAATTAATTAGTAATTGTGCAGCTACAAATCAAGATCATATTAGATTTTTCTATAGAAACGATCATATTTAGATCTAGTGCGTTATCGTTTCTATAGTAACAGCTAATTAACAGGGACTTGTATGGTGGACGCTCCACGCAGGCGGATTAAAAACAACGCGTGTAATTGTTGAGGTAAGGAGCCTCTAGTGTTAGTGCTGTGTAACAGTCAGAAGTAAAGCTGCAACCGTAACTTTCCAACATGTGAACGTCTTTAGGATGGACGGGTTTGCATTTTGTTGGGCGGTTTGTCTGAAATATACAAAGTTGCATTGTTTACATCGAGACAGAAAGAAAGAGAGAGAAAAGAAAAGTAAGGCTGGTGAGAAAACAGCTATTTCTAGCTGCATTACCATAAGTGATAACTCGTACCGTGGATGTTCCGTGACATTACATGTAACTATAAATGGACAAAAAAATTTCTGTTTCTACGTTGTTTGTATGTATGTTGTGTCTTTAACAAACGAAACATTGTTCGTACTGGCAAATTGCCGTGATATACAAGGAATAAAACAGTTGTAATGCTACCTTTGCTTCATAACACCATCTCATCATTGATTATTTTCCCATAACAGCATGCTTATTAACGTTATTAGCACTCATGTCTTAGCACCATGTCTTAGTCTTCGCTTAAAGCGAATACACAGGCACAGTCCAGGCTCATAACTTCAGACAGTGAATAAAAGCTAATGGGTGTAAACAGAGGCTAATATCATAATCTAACCAAATTAACATGTGACATAAGCTATCATGGTATCAAACATTAAGGCTATCACATGCCAGGATTCATGTAAACTCTCATTTAGTTATGCAACACACACACACACACACACACACACACACACACACACACACACACACACACACTGGTTTTACTATCCTTGCGAGGACCTTCCATTGATAATGATTAATGCAGCTAATTAATGCTACACCTAACACTAACCTCAGTAATAAAAAAAGTTAAAATTTTGGCACTTCTATTTTTTCTCATTTTTGTTTCAAAATATTCTTTGCAAGCACCATCATTTTGGATCTGTACAACATTTTGGTCTTGTGAGGACTGTCATGTGAGTGCATTAGGTCCTCATAAGTGTATAAAAACCTGTACACACACACACTCTCTCTCTCTCTCTCTCTCTCACACACACACACACACACACACACACACACACACACACACACACACACACAC
>JAQQZR010000020.1:13519303-13536923 GCA_030068235.1 Notoglanidium macrostoma | reverse complement strand
TTATACCAGGGTGCTAATTTTTTCTCTCTAATTATTTTCCTTTTAAGTGGGGCTACTTTATCTAGTGTATAGCGAAAAGTCGACTCTAAGCATTTAGTCACCTGATCAAGTTCTGTGGAGTCCGATGGCGATGCAATCATCAGCAGTAGGTTTATAACACTGACAGGTTTACATTAAACATTTAAGGTCTTGTCTCAAATGGGGCAAAATATAATATTAAGCTTCAAACAGAAAAAAAAACCTGTCCTAAGACTTTCATAATAAATGAGTTTGGAGTAAACAGACTGTTTTGAGAGTTGTTTCCTCTCTTTGTTTCTACTTGGTGCAGGGAAGCATGATGAGGTTCCTGTTTACGCACATACAGATGTCATAAATAGAAATTAGGCTATTGTGTTAACCTTAAAAACAATTATTACGTAAGGAATAAAACACTTGGTTATATGTGCATACAGCACTTGGTGCTGTTATATGAAAATAATCAGTGACAGGTTGGCATGATGTGACATGATGCAGAGGCGATAAATTAAAAAAAATTATTTTTTAAATTTACAAGATTTGCACAAGATTTGCGCAGTCTGATCCTCGCTTTACACGGCAGGATTTTGCCAAGGATTAAATTGATTAAAGAACGAATCATACGTTTATCTTTTTATAGTTACGTTTAATGTCGTAGAGAGTCCACAAGGCTTTGTTTTCAATTATAAGACGATTCTAGTCATTCTAGCCGTATACAAGTATACAGTAGGATGAAACAGTGTTCTCCAAGGCCATGGTGTTATATATTTTACGAAGTGACAACAGTGAATCATCAGTGGTGCAAATTAGGAAAGTTGCAGTGCATAGACTCCTGCATATCGCCATCATGAATAACAGTTATAAACAGTCGCTTCTTCCCCAGCCTCGCTCTATTTTTCTCTCTCAAAGTTAACAGGACAACACTTGCGACTTGTCGTGGTACAGAGAAACCACAAACTCCTCTGTCCTGAAGACTTTCCTGTGCTGTTAAACCGTTGCAAAGAATGGACACTGGAGACTCCTTCCAGAAACCTTAAAGGGGTCGGCTGACCCTACCCAGAATGCTCGCCGCCAGGTAACGAGTCGCCATTTTCAATGCTCCAAAAACAATCTGAAACAATTCGACAACATCCTAGGCCGTAGATCTTACATTGTAACCTGAAATTGAAGATATTTTGTCGAAGTATCTATATTTTAACTTCAAAATCCACTCCACTTTTGTTTGGTTATTCCGTATGTAATGAACTAGAACCAGCCTCGGACGTTTCGCAGAAAAGATAAGGCATATTTTGTTCAAAGCTTGTATGACACGCGAATGAAGAAAACGTCTGAGACGGATTTTGAAGTGATCACTCACTGAATTTGCTGCACAGAGAGCTAGCAGGTAGCGGTCACATGCTTTCAAAACAAAAAGAAGGCATTGGATTCTGGGTAGGGTGAGCCGGCCCCTTTAAACATCTCCTTACAGAAAACTTGTTGACTGACACGTTGTTAAAAAAAAACAACACACATTTATTATTAGATACAGATTCTTGTGGTTCACCATACAAGCCTCTGTGAACGAGTTAAATAAACGTCTCCTCCTGAAAACATCACCATTTACAGTCGACACTTACACGAGTTTTAAATCTGTTACATATCCCTGTGTACGGTATATCGTTACTATAGAAACAATGACGTATTAGAATAAGCACATTCATTAGCAGCTACTGTCAGAGCTCCTGTTATAGACAATTAATCAACACTTTCTGACCAATCAAAAGCAAGAACACTGTGGTAGAAATATAAAGATATCTTTTAAATAAGCTAGCAAATCTCAGCACTGAATCTGATCCGGCACAATCTTTTCCCTAAAATACAAAATGATTGATTAGTATTTTAATTGAACAAACCTCCTGGATACCAAGGGATTAAGAATAAGTTAGGATATTTGACTCACTAGTGGTGGAAATTTTTGTCTCCTGCTCTATTTGTACATTGTGTTCAGACTTGCGAAAACTTGGATGTTTGGCAAATTGAGTTTGGATAAAGGTTAATATTAACTTATTGATCCGAGACTCGGTGCTGGAATTGTAGTTTTATAATGTACGAAGATGAAATGATGGCGAATCCTGATTTTTATTTTTTATTTTTTAATGCGTAGTATGATTTTGTTCTAAACGCTTTGCTCGTTTAGTTGAAGTTTTATTTATAATGCTGTAAAACGACTCTGATAAACATGGATGAGACGACGGTGAAGGATTTAATCGCTTATCCACTTTTTAAAATGAAATAACAAGAAAATAATGAAAAATGATTACACCGAAGAAAAAAAACTGTGAATAGACATTCACCCATAAGAAACAATATGTACAACTGAATGATAAAAAGTGATCACAAACAGTATATTTAAGTCCAGTAAACACAACGTGAACTCTGTTCTATGTCCTTGTTAAGAAAATGATTGACCGATGATTATTTGTCTTATTGACATGGCTTACGTGACAAAACCTGCTCTGAAATCAGTGTGTGTTAGTGCTTCAGTATGGACGTCCACACAGCAGCTCTACTTCTCCGTCTTCTCCTTTATGCAGGTGAGACTGTGGATTACAAAAGTAATAATAATGATATTATTCCTCAGCTTGACACTATGTACTGTTGGTAATGTCTGGCTACAAATGCATTACATTTTCTATTGATTACAGAAAATCTCTATATAAAGTAGTTTATTAATCAAACTGAACTCTGTTATACGTGCATATATTTGCTTGTAACGTTTTGCTTACTGATCAGTGTATATTAATAAAACTAACAATTTCCTTCCTCAACAGGTGTCTTTAAAGTTCAGACCCAGAGCACAGGTATGATAATAATCAGAGCATGATCAAAACTCAAGTCCGATCCTGCCTGCAGAAATGTGGAACTTATCAAAACGACATCATTTAATGTCTTTAAATCTGTCACGTTATCCTTCCATACTTCCGTAAACTGTCCTCTCTCTTCTTAGACCATTCGAGTAAATATTTTCATGTACAAGACGATGAGTCGATTTCTGATTTACGTCGCATGCTCCCATGCCATCAGTACAATAGCTTGAAACGTTAGCATGCTTGACGTGTGTTATTACACAGTGAATACATTTTAAAGCTCAACATTAAGTATTTATACCAGTTTACCATCAGGCCATTAGGCTCTTGAATTCTGACATGCCAAATATTCATTCAACTGGAACAGCCATCACTTTGACTCACTTGGAACAATTACTTGCACAGTCACTTTAACCCTTCCTCTGCCCATAGTCACTTTATGTACAGTTAATTTATATCACTGTTGTACAGTCACTTGACATTTGTACAAGCACTTTACACCCTCCCACCGCAAACTCTCTACCACAATTTCTTATTACAGACTAGTTTAACTTTCTGAGCTTAGTGTATTTAAATTAGTTTAATTTACTAGCTTCATAATTCTTTCTATTCTTCATAATTTTTCTTATTACTCTCTAAATGTTATCATTTCTTCTATTGCACAATCTTTGAGTAGGCCTGATAGTTCACTGCACGTTGTACATGTATAACTGTGTGTGTGACAAAATCTTATATAAAGTCAACTGACAAGTTCATCAACTAAATTTTTGTGATTTGATAGTTTTAAAAACATCTGCACAGAGATACACCAATCTAGTACCTACACCTATCTATCCATCCATCCATCTAATATCTATACTGCTGGTCAGTCAGGGTGTTGGGGAAGCTGGAGCCAGGCCCAGCTGACTTTTGGCGAGAGGCGGGGTATATACACGCCGGACAGCCAACACCTAACCACACCTAACAAACAAATGTATAAGGAAGCCAGCAGGTGATTAGGTACTAGATAGGTATGGCTATGAGATAAACTGGCCAGTGGATATCTAAGTCTACACTCGCCGTCCACCTGAATTCATGCAGTTATTCATTCAGCTGATAAAGTCGCTTTGTTATATACCAATCTTCAACAGTTTGTGCCCACTGTAGCCCCAAATTTCTGTTCTTGACTGAAAAATAATAGGCTCATTAAGTTGTGAACTTATTTCTTCTCTTTAACTGCAAAAGATTTTAAAAATGAAACATCAAGTAATCCGAGTTTGTCTGTAAGTCATATTTTAAAGTTCATGTTGATTTTACTCACGTTGTTAAAGCAGCAGGTGAACTTGCGCTTCTGAGTTGAACCATCGTGGTGTGGGTTTTTGCTGTTGTTGTACTCATCTGCCTCCCATTCTGTGCATTTTGAGATGCTTTTCTGTCCACCACGGTTCAAAATAGCAGTTATTTGGTTACTGTAGCCTTCCTGTTAACACTGTTATGCGCGTGAAAATCTCAGGAGATCAGTATACTCCGAAATACTCAAACCAGCCCATCTGGTACCAAGAATGAAGCTACAGTTCACCGAGATCACATATTTCCCCATTCTGATGTTAGATGTGAGCATTAACTCAAGCTCTTGACCTGTACCTACATGATTCTATACATTGTGCTGCTGCTACATGATTGGCTGATTGGATAATTGTATGAAAGAGCAGGTCTTCCTGTTTTTATCTACATAGAAGGGTGTTGATTTTGTTTTTTCTTAATAAACATTTTTAGCATGTCGTTCAAAGTAAAAAAATAAAGAAGTGGTCATACACAAAGACGTCAAGCAAAGGTCAGTCACTGACTAACACACTTAATGCAGGGGTATGCTAACTTTTGCACTCGACTATTTCTAGTCCGTTAAGGCAATTTAGTTATCCAGATAGTCACTCTGTGAATACTTTACTAATAAATCATTACTAGCGTTCTCACCGTCGTGGCTTTTCGTTTTTGTTCGCAGTTTTAGACGACTACATTAAAACTGACGGCGCTTGGATTCTCACGTTGCAGAAAAGTCAGTACCCTGCGACATCAGCGGAACAATGTGCAGTAAAGTGCAATGCAGAAACACTGTTCACGTGCAGGTAACACACACACTGTGACACGCTCAGCCTTTTACACTCTACAGTTCCTTTTAATCTACAGCTGCTGATTAAATTGGTGCTGATTGCTCTTTTTCAGGTCCTTCCTGTTCATCGAAAAAGATCAGGACTGCATAACAATACCAGCCAACTCTAAGATAGAGCCGGTGCTTCGGAGAATGAGCACAGCTCTGTTTGAGAAGAAAGGTAAGTGTGTAGAGAGATGGAGGCGTTGATTAGATGGAGCCATTAAACCGGAATGTGGTTTAGATTTATTTATATAATTTTTTTTGTGATTGTAATAATTAATTTCATGTTTTGAGTTTAAATATCAGCCCCATGAACAACCCCTTGTCTCATTAATATATAATTTCCAAATTCCTGTCAGGATGGTGTTTATTTCACTAAACACACACACACACACACACACACACACACACACAAAGAAACCTGGGTAATTATATAATAAAATGATCATATAATCACGCTTCCTCCATTAGTGTGTCTTATTTTTTCTAAGAGCTCTTTTTTAGGAGTTTGTTTTTCTTAATTTTTTTTCTATGTTTCATATTAAAGATGCATTAAACAATTATAATAACCAATAAACAAAAAAAAAAAAAAAAGAAAACTGGCTTTTGTGTTATAATCTGGCTCAAATTTACAGGAAAGTAGCAAAATTATTATTCAGTTATTAAGTTATAAATTTTCCGTATCTAAATCAATTCTGTATTTATATTAGTAATGTATCTAAAAATTAATGGGTATTTAAATAATTAGAAAATTTTTGCTTTGTATTGTATTCAAAGTAATTGGAGGAAAGTAAAATGAATAAATGTTCTCCCTCAGTACAGCGGTTATATCAAAAGTCAAGGGAAAAGCATTTATATCTAATCTTACAACTCATATAAAATCAGACAAAATCCAACCAATCACTTTCACGTCTTTGAATTCTTAAAAAAAAAAAGTCATTGGATCAGGATCTTTTCTTTTCTTGAAGTTAACAGTTGAATGCGAACAGTTTGATGCTTCCTAAAAGGGATTAGTTGTGGTTTTTATGCAAATTTGTATGCATTTGTCGTTAAATTCTGGATTCTGATTGGTCAGAAGGTGTGGATAAGATTTCTATACCAGCAGCTCTGACAGAAGTTTCATTTAAGTAGCTTTATTTTTACTTATTAACTTCAAGAGAGTGGATAAAAGCGAGGCTGGTGAAGGAACGACTGTTTCTAACTTCGATAACAAAAGGGACAACAGGAATTAACTTGTTTCTTGGACGTTCCACATCAGTAATGTAGCCAGGAATGGAATAAGAAATTTTGTTCAGTGGAAAGATATTAAATTTAAGAAATGTGATACTTGAGAAATAAAACACTTTGGGACATGCTGTTATACAAACATTGTTTCATCTACAGTTTTCATGTCCCATCCTGTTTTATTCCGTACATAATAAATGAAGGTAAAAATGTACAGAAATTGAATTGGTACTTAAATACTTTACGCACCTCTGCCAACATACACTGTAGCATTGATTAACGTTAAATTTAACAGATTAAATATGCTATATGTCATTGAGAGGTTGTTGTTCATTTATTTTTGAGTCTTCAAAGTTCTAGATGTCACACAAGCCACATGAAAAGCAAAATGCATTTTTCGTCCATCCAGATTATTTACTTGAATGTCTGACCGGCACCGGTATCGATTACAGAGGGACAAAGAGCAGGACAAAATCAGGAACACTGTGTCAGCGCTGGGAGAGTACATTCCCCCACAAGCCAAAGTATGCATTACTGTAATATTTTGTATTATATACATTACTACATTGTAAAGATTTCACTGATAATATTCATACAATAACAGATTATGATGACGAGTTTGAAAGGTAGCTATACTGTCCTTGCAGCATCTCGCCAAAGACGCATCCAAAAGCTGACCTGGAGTCCAATTTCTGTCGAAACCCAGATGGAGACAAAGATGGCCCCTGGTGCTACACCACAGATGGGAATAAGAGATGGGAGAGCTGCGACATCCCCAGCTGCACTGGTACCACTGAAATTTCACCTGTGACACAGATGACTAATAATCACAGAAAACAAGTCAGAGGTCAGAAACACAGGCAGGGTCAATGCACAGGTGATCAGATATGCAAACAAATCCAGCAAACAAGACAAGACAGATTCATACGCAGTGTAACGAGCAAGATAAATCAACAGTATAGAACTCCCATGACTCAATTGGTGAACAATGAGCATTCACAATTAGACTGCGCTTTATTTAAACTGGGAACAGGAAACTGGAACTACAACTGAGGAAGACGTTCTGAACTAAGGCCGAGCTTGCTTGTGAATTTACAGTGGCAAGTGTGACATTATCACAGGGACTACTTTTCTTGTTTTATTTTTATTTTTTCTTATATTTTTTAAGTTATTTGATCCCTTTGTTTATTGTTTTATTTTTTAATCTTTTATTTTTCGTTTATAATCTTCTATTTTGATAAACGTTGATATGAACATTCTGGCGTTCAAATCAAGCCAGTTGAACTAATCTGCATGTCTTTGGACTGTGGGAGGAAACCAGAGCACCCAGAGGAAACCCACACAGACATGAGAAGAACATGCAAACTGCACACAGAGAGGCTCCAGTGAACCGGCAGGGCCCAGAGCCTTGTTGCTGTGAGGCGATGGTGCTAACCACTGTACTACCATGCCATCCAAATAGGGTTTTATATGTTTATTATGTGCTCTTCTACTTCTACAGAGGAATGCATGCAGTGTAGTGGTGAAAACTACAGAGGGAAGATCTCCACAACCGAAGGAGGATACGTCTGTCAACGCTGGGACTCCCAGAAACCACATAACCATGGATACATTCCCTCAGTGTAAGACTTTTATACTGTCTGCGAATTTATTACATCAGGGTTTCCCAAACTCTTCAGGGTCATGAGACTGATGGAAATGTCAATGACACATCACGTTAAACTTCATCTTAAACATCTTGTTGCATCTTCATGAGTTAAAAGTGATTGAAGTTGATTAACTGCTCATGGGCCGTGTCATGCGATAACCATGCTTAGCACGTTATAATTAAACGTACAATACAATGTTAGCTAGCTAAATCATTCTTCATGCTTAAAAGTGCCTTCATCTTTAGAGCTCCTTAAAATCAGTAAAAATGGACTCCGACATTGTCAGTAAAGGAAAAACGCGAAGGATGAGGAACATCCAAGCCCAAGTTACACAACAAATGCTTCAGAAATGAGGAACGTTCTGTACAGCAAGACCAAACCCTTTCCTAAGTGTGATATATTTAAAGCAGCTTTCTTAAAAAGCGTTTGGAAGCAAAACAGCAAAACATGAAAACCTGGCCATAAAACCAAACAATGCAAATTTGCGTAGAGGACAAAAGCTGCGAAAGCTGTAAATGAGTAAAACAAACCTTTTCATCAAGCAAGAGATTCACTTAGATTAAGTGAGACTCAGCGTTAGCCTCTGGGGGTTTGTGTGGAAAATAATTTAGGTTGAAGGGATTCTGCTGACAGAAATGTTTGGGAAGCACTGTATTATATAATTAATTATTGCATTCATACCCATTCAATAAGTGGCTTTATGTGTGCAGTCTTCCTGACAAGTACTTGGAGGAGAACTACTGTAGAAATCCAGACGGAGAACCCCGACCTTGGTGTTTCACCACAAATCCATCCAAGCGCTGGGAATACTGCTCCATCCCTCGCTGCAGTAAGCTCGCTTTTTTTTCCTCTCGGATAGCTAAGACACCTATTAAAGAACTAACAACCCAATAAGAGAGGACTGAGAGATGTTTATTTGTGAAATAATTTCTAGAGTTCGCCCCATATGGTTTCATTGTACTGCGTAAATTCTATACATGTCTTTTTTTTTTTTAAAACCCCACAGCGTCCCAGCCTCCAACCATCGCAACAGAGTTGACCTGTGTTACAGGAGATGGGAACTCATACAGAGGCAACATTGCTGTGACCATTTCAGGGAAAACTTGCCAAGCGTGGTCATCTCAGGTTCCTCAGAAGCATTCAAGAACACCAGACAACTACCCGTGCAAGTGAGGAACAATGTGTAATTGCCTATGACGGCACGATGAGCGTAAATAATGTGTCAATTAAAAGTGTAGTTCAATGTTTACACGAGTCTAGGCATTTAATAATCATGAAATCTTTAAGATTTGCGTCTTTGTGACCATTTATAACCGTTACCCATCCATAGATTCTTTTAAGGAACTGGCAGTTGGTTAGAAGGTTCAGCCTCTTTGAAAGATCTTCCAATCAAGCCGAGAGGTCGAGACAAACAAAGAGCTCACTGTCCAATAAATTCTGAGATACAGTCTCCTCTGAAAGCATTGGAACTGCAAAACCTTCTATACATTGAAGACATTTGGGTCTGAGATCGAAAGATAAATATGAGACAATATAACAGAATTCCAGCTTTCGTTTCCTGATATTTACATCATGGAACACGGCACCTTTTTTTAAACCCACCCATTTTTTCAAGTGTTGGAATAATAGAAATATTGGAACAGGTGATCGACAGGTGCTCCTTGTTGCCCAGGTGAGCCCTGTTAGATTGATTGTTTAAACAATTAATAGCTACTCTTGGTTTGAGGCCTGGGTTTCACCTCTGAACGCTGCATTTTTTGTTAAAAAGCATAAAAAAGAATAAACCAACATGACCCGATGGCTGTCTATGGGAGAAAACCAAGCCATTTTGAAGTATAAAAAAGAAGGAACATCGATCAGAGGCAGTGTATAAGCACTGAGCATGGTCAACATAACAATTTAGAATGTCCTGAAAAAGAAAGAAACCACTGATGTACTAACAACCAGACGTGGAACAGGTCAGCCAAGGAAACTACAGCAGTTGATGATAGAAACATTGTGAGAGCTGTGAAGAAAAACACAAAAACTACAGTCAGTGACATCAACAACAACCTTCACAGGGCAGAGGTGGAGGTCTCACAATCCACCATTCGAAGAAGACTTTCAGAGCAGAAATATACAGGATGCAAATCACTCATCAGCAGTAAGAATCAGAAGGCCAGATTGGAATTACAGAAATAAAGAGATAAGATACAAAAGTTCTGGAGCCAAGATTAACCATTAACAAAGTGATGGAAAGGCCAAAGTGTGGAGAAAGATAAGATCTGCTCATGATCCAAAAAACGAGTTCATCGGTCAAGCATGGTTGTGTCATGGCCTGGGCTTGCATGGCTGCTTCCAATATACAGAGAAAAGCCCAAGCCATGACACCACTTCCACCATGCTTAACCGATGAACCCATTTTTTGGATCATGAGCAGATCCTATCTTACAACGATCCAAAACACACTGCCAACACAACAAAGGACATTCAGGGGGAAACAGTGGAAAGTCTTAGACTGGCCAAGTCAATCATCAGACCCCTCAACCCCAAAGAAAAAAGAAATGGCCTAATGGCTTCCAATACATTCAGAGGAGACTGAACCCAGCTGCCCACACTCCCATTCACGCCAGTCAATCTGACTTTTCGATTTAACCATAAGAGTGCAAACGTGTACTGCAGTATCACCACACCACAGATCTTGCTAAATTCTTTGTTTCAAGTTTTTTTCAGAGAGAAATTTTATGACGTTGAAATATTTCTCCACAGAGGAACAGAGCTGCTCAGGTCTAAGCATCTTGTTCTAAGCATCTTGTCATCTTAATTTTTTATTGCAAATGCAGCAAAGAAAGCTTGTAAAAGTTGCACATTGTTTCTTGGGATGGTTGGAATTTAAGTTAGAGGAGGTAAATGGCACTACTATTATGGAATCGCCCAAACATTGCCAAACAGCACTGTAATGTACATGGAAACATTTATTTGTTTCTGTTGCAGAGGTCTGGATAACAACTACTGTAGAAACCCTGACAATGAGAGGAGTCCTTGGTGTTACACCACTGTCCCAGATACCCGCTGGGAGTACTGCAATATACCGAGCTGTGGTGCTGAGCCACGTCCAGGTCAGCTTTCCGTACAGTCTCGATTCACTTTCTCCCTTGCTGTTACTTATAATCCATCTTTCACACAAACCCGCACAGGATTAGTGTTATTTAAATATTATTTTTTTGATGCAAATGCGTTTACAGAGGAGCCAATTATCGCTCCAGCTGAGGACTGTTACACAGGAGACGGCAGCTCGTACCGTGGAGTGATGTCAGAGACCATCAGTGGGAAGAAGTGCCAGTTCTGGGCCTCTCAGGAACCTCATAAACATACAAAGACCCCACAGACATTCTCCAATGCGTAAGGCAAAGGATGCTGTAAAACGAATGAAAGGGAAAAGCTTAGAACCTTTAAATATCCATTGGATCCTTTGGTCCACATGAGTTTTTCACATTGTTAAAGGTTGTTTGCTAAAACGGTTCCACTTAGAAGCTTCTTTTATAAGGAAACACACTGCAATAGGGTCTTACATAGAAGCCTTAAGGGGGGCAAACCATAAAGCACTCACAAAAATGCTAAAATTTGCATCCCCATGGTTTCTGGGCAAAACGATTACCTCCGTTTTACAATTTATTACAAATAAATTTAATTCAGTATTTCAAGAAGGTATAAGAGAGATGACAGTGTATCCTGCAAGAGGCCAACTCTGCAAAACACTAGCATCCAGGAGCTCTAGTTTGGGTATTTGATTTAGGACATGGCTTAGTAGATTAAATGTATCTGTTTGAACTTTTTTTTTCCAAAAAACTTCAGTACACCCCTGTAAGAACTATATGTTGAAATCATGCATCATTTCACCATGCAGAGACTTGAGAAGAAACCTCTGCAGGAACCCTGATGGTGACACGGCTCCATGGTGCTACACCACTGACCCCTCTGTGCGCTGGGAGTACTGTAAGATAGAGCGCTGTGGTAGCATTCAGCCCGTTCAGCCCATTCAGCCCATTCAGCCCACTCAGTCCAATCAGCCCAATCAGGGGGGGCAAATCCCCCCGGTCCTCATAACAGAGGCCCCTATTGTTTCACAACACACAGGTCTGTCTTCATGGAACCACACATATCTGAATCTATACAACTGAGCGCAAAAGTTTGTATTCCTCATAGTTCTAGGATATAAAAGTTGTAAGAGAGTGTAATTGGCCATGCACTCTGAGTGGGAGGGATGGCGTTACTCTCTCTCCACTGTCAGTCAACTGTGATAGCTTCACGTGTCTTGGAAGAAGCATGTGCTAGATTTCACAATTCCTATATGGTAGGCTTCATATGATAGGGGGGCTCTATCTAATGGGACAGAATTGTCAAAATGACCACATTGGGAGAAAATTGGGTTAAAAAGGAAAAAGCCATGAGAATACAAGTTTACAGATTATAATTATATCACATGTACAGCAGGGTGCAAAATGTTGAACAAATATTATACAGATTTTCTAAAATTATCGCTTTAATTATCTATTGTTGTCCAAGGGGGTACAAACTTTTGCCCTTAGTTCAAGCATCATTATCTGCTGTTTTATGTACTTTGTGTACTTTTCTTCCTGCCTTAAATTCCTTATGCTGCTTGTTTTTTGGTTTTTTTAATAAAAGACTGCAAGGATGGCAATGGAGGCGATTATCGAGGTTCGACATCGAGGACCGCGGCAGGAGTAACCTGCCAAAAATGGGGCGCCTCAAACCCCCACAGTACCACCTTTCAACCTTCGACTCACCCTGGCAAGGGTCTGGAGTCTAATGTGGGTCATAAAGCTTGGACACTGTGTCATAACCTTATTAGTAATTAATATTAATTATATGCATACCATAGTAGTTATTAGGAATGCATCAATATGTTTTTTTTTCCACTGGTACCCAATACCAATGTCTGTCTGGATGCGTTCCTAGTAATTATACTACAGTAAGGGTTAGAGGCCATATAACCCCAACATAACACCTGACATAAACCTGCATAATTACTTACTCCAACAGGGCTCAGCTGTAAGACTGCATTTAACACCAAGAGACAGAGTTGACTTAAATTAGAATATTATAGCGAGTTAGTAAGTGACTTTGTTGCTCTGCTTACAGATATGTCATACATTGTGACATAATGGTGACGAATAGGGTTAGAGAAAATGTAGACATGACATCGTTCTTCAAAAAATCTTATACGCAGAAATAAGAAACACACTTTACTTACCAGATTTTTAAGATGTTTATGAATACTAACGTCAATGTCATGATACTGTAATGTAAGACCTGTGCACTGTAAGATCAGTGTCATGATGCCATGATGTCAGTATGAATACCTGCTCCAGCTCCATGACACTAATGTATCATTTATATTATTTCTGACCCTAGAGTAAACTGTGTTTCATGAAATCCGAACCTACAGCACAGAATGTCAGCCAGGAAAAGTCTTAACTCGTGTGTTAAATCAACTTGATACGATGTTGACAAAAACAGGCTTTATGGCAGCTGGTACCTTTTAGAATACACTTTTAGAAATGCTAATATGATAATGTCAGGCGCCATTAAATGCTTACATCTCTAATTTGTTTTTTGATGGTTAGAATTGCCGGAATCCTGATAATGACCCAAACGGACCTTGGTGTTACACAACAGATCCTGGAAAGAAGTGGGACTACTGTCAGATTCCAGACTGTGGTATGAACCGTCTTTCCTGACTTCCTGATGTCACGGGTTCTTGGCATAGCAGAGGTTTTAAATACGAGCACCCTTTCCCAAACAGAGTCACCAAAATGCGGACAGCCACCAGTAAAACCAAGACGCTGCTTTGGCCGGATCGTCGGCGGATGCGTCTCTAAACCTCACTCTTGGCCTTGGCAGATCAGTCTCAGAACCAGGTAGGAAACCCTAAACATATTGCAGTGATTATCTACTCCATCCATGTCCAGATGGATGTTACATGTAACTGTAACTGTATGTTACAGCACCGGAGTGCACTTCTGTGGAGGAACTTTAATCGATGCTCAGTGGGTCCTGACAGCAGCTCACTGCCTTGAACGGTGAGTTACATGGCGCTTATAAGAAATCAGATAAGATAAGATATTCATCTTGTCTTGATGGTGACACATTTACACTTATCCTCCAGCTCTAGCAGACCATCTGCATACAAAGTATACATGGGAATCCATTCAGAAAGGGCAACCGAGCCATCCAAACAGGTCCGGGACCTGGAGAAGATAGTGAAGGGACCAGCAGGAACGGATATCGCTTTACTCAAGCTGGACAGGTGAGGAATATTTCTGCAGCATTAGTTTCATTTTGATTTCTAGACCTTGCATGGGAAGGGTCTGAAAAATAAAATGTTTGCTGGCCACTTCTGCATAGACTGTCAGTTCCTTCCAAAAGTTTTAGCACCCTTCCGAAAAATTAGCAAATATGTATATTAGAAGAACTTCTCATTTTAAGTACTTTTAAACCTGTCAAAATAACATGGTCATTCTTGAAAAGAATATTTTGTTTTTCAAATGAGCTCTCAGTACTTAGAAAGTCTGTTGTTCCCTTTAACCATATCCTGATTCCCTGGGGTTTAAGTATATACTGTGAGTTTCCCCTCAGGGATCAATAAACTACAGCCAACATAATAATGCTTTCTGGGCTCTGAATAAAAGAGATACAATGTTGTCGATCTGCAAAAATTATGAACATGAAATATATAAGCAGTTAAATATAGCTTACAGTTAAGCACAATCAAGGTAATAATAACAAAACTTGGAAAATGTTTAAATTAAAATATCCCTCATTTGCATGGTATTCATTTTCGCTCATCTTCACGGGGGGTGCCAATAATTTTGAGAGGTCTTTATTATATAGTTGCTAAGCAAGCCACAAAGACTTTTCCCTCTCATTTCAGGCCAGCTACATTAAATGATAAAGTGTCTACGGTGTGTTTGCCTGAGAAAGACTACATCGTGCCCAGTGGGACAGAATGCTACGTTACAGGCTGGGGAGAAACCCAAGGTACAGGACGCACGCACGCACGCACGCACACACACGCACGCACGCATGCTTTCATTTTTTTAGCTTTCAATTGATCAACCACTAGTTCAGCATATTTTGCGGTCTTGAGGACCTCAAGTTTGTGACAAGTGACAAGTTTACCCTGACCAGAATGAGTCATTATCTCCTTCTGGTGATGTGTTTACCAGGAACGGGTGGAGAAGGGACGCTGAAGGAGACCGGCTTCCCAGTGATTGAAAACAAAGTGTGCAACCGTCCGGCCTACCTGAACAACCGCGTGAAGGACCACGAGATGTGTGCAGGAAACATCGAGGGAGGAACTGACAGCTGTCAGGTAACAAAGCTCACAAAAGCCTTTACTGAAACCCAGTGATTGGTTACTCAATTAATGAAATTTACTGTTCTGAACCGCAACATACGCTATTTTACCTCTTTTACTTTAAGGCCACATATTTCCAAATTATGCAGAGAAAGAAATCGCCAATTACTAATATAAATCCTTTGGTTTATCCTTTTACCACGGATGAATTCTCGGCCATAAAACATTGACTCCTTTTCTATGAAGCAGCTCTGACAGTAGTGCAGCAGCAAATCACACGTTTATATTAATGAGCTTAATTTAATACATTATCATTAATGTATACTAATACTCGTCTCTCTCTTGCTCTCTCTTTTCTCGGTCTCTCTCGTTTCTCTCTCTTACTCTCTCAGGGTGACAGTGGAGGTCCTCTTGTATGCTTTGGCCAGAACACCTTCATTCTTCAGGGCGTGACGTCGTGGGGTCTCGGCTGTGCCAATGCCATGAAGCCTGGTGTGTACGCTCGTGTCTCCAAGTTTGTAGACTGGATCGAAAAAGAGACAAAGTCAAATTCTTAAGCGGATCAGTCCACCGACATGCATCCGAGTCCGAAACGCAAATTAAAATTTAGGAACTCTAAATCAACACTTCTCTGATTCTGAACTCTTTTTTTAAGCCTCATTAAAAACATGTTCATGTTGTTGCTTTAATTTTGCATCCAATTTGATCAGGTGGCAGTTTATATGAACACATTAAAGAAGAGATTTGGATTCTGGAGTACTGAATTACTCAATATACAGAAAAAAATATGTTAAGATGATGCGTCATGTATATGCATGAATCTACAGTGTTCACAGAATCTGTAAATAATCTACAGACACAGGAATAAGCTAATAATTCTTCAAAAATACAGCAGATCAACAGACATACTGTAGATCACTGTGGATCATTGTGTTACATACACATTCAGTCAGGTAAACGTCAGTCGACTGCTAAAAATGGCACCAAAAGAGAAAAAAAAATTCACTTGTACTGTAAAGTAAGATTCTTTTCTTCATATATCCCAAGCCGTTTCGATAAGGGAGTCAGAGGGAGTGTGATGAACAGCCCACAACCTTAACTACTGCAAACTGATTAACTAACACACGTTAGATGAGAAAAATAGCAAGCAAAGTCCAATTTTTTGTATGTTTGCTTTAATTTATATGCAATCTGGAGCACTTCTGTCTCAAAGTTTAAAAAACACAGTGCTGCCAATGCAAATTGGTTAAATCTAAATTCAAATTCACATCTGTGACCCCAATGTGATTTTCTTCAGCCTAAAAGGCATTTCGGGGAACTGTCATTAATACGACTGAAGGGCAGGCATTAAATTGGCAGAAGAGTGTTTAATCCAGACTAGCCATGCATCTTAATTCGCGTACTTCTGTACTTACACTTGCTATTTTGAGTGTGTTCATGCTGAAGTATGGCAACATGCAGTGCACTAAGAGTACCAGGATGGTGCACTCATAAAGGTCAAAATGCTGAGTGTGCAACGCTGCACACTTCTCACCCTCAATGGTGAGGAAAATTAAACACACATTCATTTTTAGGAGGAGAGCAAATACAGCCAGCAGATATTTTTTAACATGTTACGCGACAATCACAATATTGCGATCGTCATTTCTGGTAAGTGCGCAACCTCGCCGTGTTCGAGTTGAGACAACCCTATCCTGTCAAAATGCACACACTACGCATGTAAGCACATAGTGTGTACTGCATGGAAGTGTACAAACAAAAGTACATGAACCGAGACATAGCATAGACCTTCTCATTATTCAAAACCTATGAAGATTATACCTAGGTGTTTCATAATGACTTTATATTACCATGGCAACAAGGTTTGTAAAAGACTATGTAAAAGCTTTCATTCACACAATACCTCATGAACAAAACACACTTGTTTTTTCAACACATCACACCTCTCTTAATCAGCATTATGGACATTTACAGGACATTTTCCTGTTACATTCATGTGGTGGACGGATCAGCGTTTACACTACGGAGGGTATGTGATCAAATGCGTCCCAGACCACCCTGACAAGTGGTTTGAGCAAATGGGTCTTGAATGCGTCTTGGAGGTCTTTTAGACTTGTATTTATGCGTTTTCCAGTTGTGATCAGATCGTCCAAGATGCATTTTAATACCAATTGTAAACGGGGTCCTAAGAGATCTGAACTCCCCTCAGGTATCGAGAGCAAATACGGCATAAAACATCCTTCCGTCCATCCATTATCTATACCACTTTATCCGTCTGGGTGGTGGGGAAGCTGGATCCAATCCCAGCATCTTGGGGTGAGAGGCGGGGTACACCCTGAGCAGGTCGCCAGTCCACCACAGGGCCAACACAGACAAACAGCCACACACGCTCGCA
>JAQQZR010000020.1:13485730-13519203 GCA_030068235.1 Notoglanidium macrostoma | reverse complement strand
TCTTTGGACTGTGGGAGGAAACCGGAGCACCCGGAGGAAACCCACGCATGCACGGGGAGAACATGCAAACTCCACCCAGAAAGGCACCCTGGGTGACCCGGGGATCGAACCCAGGACCTTCTTCAAAGCAAACATTTAATTCAATCGTTTAAATTTAACTTACATTTTTGTCAGTGAATCAATCCATAAACTTTGAAAGAGCTCAGATGGGAGAAGCTGTTCACAAGACAACTGTATCTTGGAGACTAAACAAAGGTGGGCTTTAGGTAAGAGTAGCGAGGCCTATGATATCCTGCCCAAAGACACTGGAGACTCTGGTCTCACAAGACCAATAGGTCACTTTTTGGCCTTGGCACAAACCACTATAATCGGTAGAAACCCAACACCACTTTGCTCACCACTTTGAGAACAGTAAAGTCCTTGCAGTTAAGCATGGTGGTGGAAGCATCGTATTCAGGGTTATCCTTGGCCTCTTGGTTCCACATGTAATCGCAATTAAGTCTATTTCAGTTCCAGGTTGTAACACTCCCAAATGTGGAAACAGATTCCAAAAGCGAGATGCAAACTTCAAAAAAAAAAAAAAAAAGTTAGTTTTTTTCCCCCCCAATATTAATATCCTATCATACATTATTTAACCCTTTACAGTTATAGCAGGACCCAGAAGTCTTCAATTGTGTCTGAAGGCTGCACAAACGTTGACTTATTTGAGTATAGCATAAATCAGAGAAACTAAATGTTAAAAGAAACAAATAAAAAAAAGTATTAAAATGATCAGCTCATGCCGATATAAATAAAAAGTTAGAATGTGTGAAACCAAATTATGCAAAGAAAAAAGGTATAGTTTTGCTTCATACACACCGAAAATGATTAGTGGTAGCTCAAGCCAGATGACCGCAAGTCTGTAAAGCATGAACGGGGCTACGATCCCTCCGACATCACATAAAGTGGAGCACACAGAAAAGCCAAAGTTCCTGCAGGAATACATGTCATTAGTCTACAGGTTGAAACTACTACACCATACTCCGGGGCAAATTTATCATATCCGAAGGTGACAAATTCTTCATCACGCCATTTGGCGGTGTGTGACCTCCGGACACTTGAGCTACTGTACCTGATGAAGGTCGGGTACAGCTCGGTGTTTACAAACACCACTATTTCAAAAGCCATAGTGATTCCCAGTCTCCCGATGCAAGCCACAGTGGTTTTAAACCAGAACAAACCTGCAGGAAACAGATGTTTAAAGGGAAGGAAAACGCTTAGTGTGGTTACGAGTTCACGCAAATGGTGCATAAAAGAATTTATTACTTGAATTTTTTACTTAGCTTACACGAGACAGAAAAAAAACATTCACGGCCTATGGGTGGCTGCTTACGTTGTGTACATTTACATATAAGGAGACACAATGGTGTGAACTTTGACCCATCAGCTTCAGACATGTTTACATTTCAGACAGTAAACATGCCTCGACTGAGCGACCTGAAAATTGTTCTTTGGCAAGATTGCATGATTAAACCCTTCAGCATTAATTCCTCATGATTTATTTCCATTAAACATATTACTACAGGCTGCGGTGTATAACTTACTCTCGGGAATGAAAGCCGTTATGAGGCAGGCAGCTCCGGAGACGATGTTGGCTGCAGCAAACGGCAGCCGTCTGCCGATACGGTCGATTGTAAAGAGGATGAGGATGGCAGCGGGGAATTCCACTAAGCCAGAGATCAGGAAGTCAATGTAGATGTTTCCGCCCAGAATCCCGAGACGCATGACCAGGCCCTGATACACTACAGAACTGGTGAACCTGTCAGGTATACACACGTCTCACACACACGCTTCTGCGTCCTGCATGTCACACATATGCGGTGGTTCTCAGACGTACCAGTTGTAGCTGAGGATACAGGTGTGCTTCCTCATGTTGGGGGTCCGGATCAAGTCCATAAAAGAGACAACAGCAGTGTCTGTAATGTCGTCCTTAAGTGTCTGTTGGAAGACTTTTTAAAATAAGATTTTTAACTGTATTTTATTTATGTGCATTTCATTCCTGATCTTTTTTTTTTTTGGCATTTTCATTTTCCCGAAACATTTCTAATCCCTGCTGTGAAAGAAAAAAAATTAGCATTTATTTATTTTTTATTAAAAGCCAGGATGATGTACAGTAAAGACTCTGGGGTGAATCTGTAAAATCTCAGCTGTGCACTGGCGATATTTTACACATCTGTGCAATAATTTGCACGAAACCTTACCGAATCATTGTAAACGTACGCTTCAAAATACTTATTGAAGCTAGAGTACAGCAATTACGAAAGCACCTCGATGTTTTTGGACAGCGTCTTCTTGTTTTCTTTGGCCATTTTCTTCGTGATCTCCGCAGCTTTGCTGGAGTTGTTCTGCGAGAGAAGCCATCTCGGTGACTCGGGAATGAACCTGGTGACAAAATCCGTACAATAAAATCGTTAAAATCAGCATCTGTGACTCAAAATCGTTAAAGCGGTATGAGTTAACAAAACCCCAGGCCTCACCAGTAGTACACCAGGAAGCAGAGGTATGGAACTGTGATGGCCACCTGCAGCCAGCGCCAGTCACTGATCAGGTAGGCCACGAGGGGCAGGATGAGGATACCGGTGCTGAAGAGCATCTGAAAGAACACCGCTACTGGTCTCCGGTAGTCCACTCCCACCAGCTCTGTAACTGACAGCACGACAGACGAGGCAGGAAACTACAGGCAACGACCTCTTACAAAAACCAGTATACATGTGGCGGCCTGAGAAAACCCTTCACACGCTGAAAATGTCTATTTTCTTGTATACACAGTTCGGAATACTGCATTTCCCTGTTAATATAGACATATAATTTAATTGCATTTTTAAATCTTTATCACATATGTTAACTACTTCACCACAGCACTGCACTGCATTGCACATATAACTGCACCTATCTGCGCTTTATTCATATACACTCTACACGTTTTCTGCCATCTCTCTTATATTTCCTTTATATTGTAGTTTTTCATTTTTATTTTTTTACTTATATGTAAATAAATTCTGGTTTATGTGAAATAGGTCCCTTTGGCATAAAATATTTCGCATCTCCACCAGATATAGAGCTAGAGCATGGGCTGGCGATATGATGGCATGATGGCAATTTCAAAAAATTATGTCACAGTATGTTTTTCTGAGGTACCGCGGATATCTTTGTTTTATCAAATTATTACTTTTTAAATCATTATAAACTGAGCGTATGCAGCCAGATTGACGTTAAAACATTCTTAATCGTTAAAACGTAAAAAGCAATATTATTTATTTGTATATTTAATTGATTAAATTTTGGGATTTTATGGTATACCGTTCATCACTATGGTATAAATGGCAATACTGAGGGTGCGCTTTGTTTTAGCTAATAATTAAATTATTAATTAATAAGCTATTCATTTCATTATTCATTGTTTTACCTGTGATATTAGCTATTTGGGCAAAATGAAAGCGATGAATAAACTATACATATTATATCTTTACAGAGGGTTGAAGTTGAAGTTTTAGCTATTTTCTTAGTTATCTCTTGAGCATTTAAAACAAATTACCTATATTTTTAAATATATGTTTATATTTAAAACTAGCTAGGCTAACTTTAGCGAACACAGTGTAGCATGCTCTGGTTTTCTTTGACCTGGGCTGTATATAGAAGTTGTATAACACGGTCTTCCCATTATTTTCCAGAAAATTCCTTACATCGACTTTGAATAAGAGCGGGAGCTTGCTTTCTTACTCAGAACAAACGCTACCATCCAGCCGCCTTTAGTCCCAAACCCGTACAGCGCCCTGAACACCAGCAGCGAGATGTAGTTAGGAGAGACTGCTACTAGGATTCCCGTAACAGTATTCAGAACACAGGACGCCAGGAAAATTGATTTTCGACCAAACCTATGAAAACAGAGCAGGAGAAACGTGTCGGTGTCTTAAGGTAGGGAAAAACATCAATACATTGAATATACAGTGCTTTAGCTCACTCTGGGACTGACGTTTCCTTCTAATATCGCTCCTAAATTATACAGGCTCCTAAATAATAGCGGAACCAACCATGCACTGTGTATATTCAGAAACAGGCTGACCTGTTACAAAGCGCTAATGCTGGCCTTGCGAAAACACCAAGTAAATTCTTCAACTCTTCAGAGAAAACCATTAGCAATGATCACCGCCTTTTTATACCAAATCTGTGTACGTTGTTACCATAGAAACGGTAACGTATTATTATGAGCTCATTAACGAAAACCTGGCACTTGCAGTTCATCTGGAACTACAGTCAGAGCTGCTGTTTGGGTAAACTGACCAATCAGAACGAAGAATTCTGAAACTTTGTTAAATAACAGCTAACTATGTAATTTACAAACTTGCTTAGTTAAGTACGGTTAAAATAGTTAAGTTTTACACTAGCTACCTACGCAAGATTAGCTATCGGTCAGAAATCGTTTCTCTCAAGCATGTAGTACGGCTCGCAGAGTGATTTTTTACGAGTTTCTTCTGTTTTTCGTCGTGTGCCTTTGTTTAGACGTCTGTCCCTCCGTCCCTGTCCCGTCATTGGTGTTTTCTGATTGTGTCCATGTTTTCGGTGTTAAGCCTGTAATTATTTTGTCTGTATCTTTGATGTGGTGTGGTTGATCTCTGACGCTCTCGACGACGATTATTAGAAGGCCCAAAAACAACATTGTGTCCCGCTCGTCTCTCCCACATGTTACGCCTCATTCACCAAACATGCACTTCTATAGCAAGTAAGATAAAACTTTTAAGGGTTTTTTCATCGTAGCAGTGCAAAAGCCACCTGTAAGACCTAACGCAGTAATAACAGCCTTGTGAAGTCAGGGTTAAGGCATGGTTCATACAGCGTCAGCTAATATACGAGCATAAACAGGAAGAACAAGCGTGTAGTACCTGTCAGCGAGGTATCCCATGGCAACGCTGCCTACTAAATAGCCAACAGAGAGCACGGCCTGGCACATGTCTAATAACCAAGCGTCCTCACACACCATATTAAACTGAAACAGAAAGAAATATAATGATCAGACAGACAGCATTCTGTTAACACACACTGACAGGATTGTTCCTGCAGGTTAGTTTTTGGTTCCTCATGGGTTTGTGATCATTTTATAATAATATCTTTCTTTGTGTTTCAACACTGAACAATATGACAATGTAAAGCGTCGCAGTGGTTAAATTCTGCTGTTGTGGAAGATTTTCACGTCTCACCCTTGGATACAGTGGGTTTATACTAGAGACCTGCTTGTGTATTCAGAAAGACTGCTCTTTGCTCTTCTCAGAACTTATTCACAACCCGCTCTGGTTATCTTTCTACTTCTACACTTTAATGATTCATAATCTGACTATCTGGTGTCAAATTTATACAGCAGTTCCCTTCGGAGTCCAGGTTTCTTCCTCACGGATTTTTCTCCCCCCCCCTGGAGAATGTTGGTTTTTTCAATAGGGATCTGAAGCTGAAAGACCCTGATGAACCCCCCACAAAAATTCAGCTGCTCATGGGGATATAAAAGACATTAGCAGCTGTAAAGCCAAAGGGAGGGTTTGTTCATGTTATTAGAGAATATCTACCACATCATGGAAGCCAGTTTAATTAATTCATTCATCTTTAGGTCACCGTTTTATCCTGGTCAGGGCCACGGTGGATCCAGAGCCTATCCCAGAATGCTTCACGTTCATCACAGCGTAGCATGCACGCACTCATAGGAGCAATTCCCTTAATGGCGTGTAAGAGAGAGCTGGAGAACGTGGAGGAAACGGACACGAGGAGAACAACCTGAGTGCAGGATTGAACCCTGGAGCTGTGAGGCGACAATGATTTCTGCTCCACCACTTTGAAGTCCAGAAACGGAGATCCAAACTGTCCTTTTCTCCCCCCCCCCCCCCACCCCCTCCACCCACTATTAAATATCTCGTGATGAAGGAACATCTGTGAAACCTAACACAATAACTATCTAGTTGCTATAAATTGTCATTATTCATTTGGTGCTTAAAATGTTGCACAAATTTTCGTACCCGGTTGTTGGTTTTTTTCACTGAATATATTATAGATCTGTAACGAAATGAAAGCCAATTCCAATCGTACCTCAGTGACGAAGGACTCCCTTCCCTCGTAATCGTAGTCCCAGCCATCCTTGCATGCACTCATGGGCAGCGCAGCGTGGCTTGCCTCGGCGATCTCGCCGTCCAGGTCATCGCAGCTGAGATCAGTGAAGTTCCACTCCACGTCAAACCTCTCGCACTGACTGCGCACGGCTCCAGCGGACGTGTTCTGGAAAGGCACCGTGACCCGGAGCGCTTTCTCTAAACTCCAGTCGCAGTGCGTCTGGACCTGCTTCACCCCGGGATTGCGGCACCAGTGCTCGGGGGTGAAGCCCAGAAACACGACGCCCACGTAAACTCCAGCGAACGGCACCGAGACGAGAGACAACAGGAAGAAGATACGTTTCTGGAACCAGCCGAATTCGCCGGCTTCTTCCAGGATGTCGTCGAAGGTGGTCATGGCGGCGGCAGCTCGGCGGCTTTCAGTGTGTGGCGTGTGAGCAGCAACGGGGTATTTACACACTTCCAAGTGCAGAGTCCAGAGAAAACAAGTTGACCCTCGAACCAGTCATGCTGAGATTGATCAACGATGCTACGAATTAGCACACATGTTACTCTTTAATAGAGACAGCTGTGTTGTGCAACAAGTCTCTCGATGGAAGATCAGAAAAAAGATCAGTTTCACTTGGGTTTAGTGTAAAACAGAAGACCAAAATTTACACTCATGTGAACACACTATGTGGACACCTTACCATCACATCTATGTTTTCCCATTGCAGATTTATTCCCCGCTTGCTGTTATAATAAGCTCCACTCTTCCAGGAAGGCTTTCTACTGGATTTACAGGCGTGGCTGTGGGAATGTGTGTTCATTCAGCTTGGAACAAGTTTGGGCTTGGAACTAAGTTTCCTTACTTCCAGGAAAAGGAAATTGTAAGGCTACGACACAACATCGTGGCAACAGCTAGGAGAAGCAATACATATGGGTAGGGTGTGTACATACTTTTGCCCATGTAGTACATATCTACACAGCATTTACACTCCTGCTCCGTTATGAGCTTCTGTGAATTTTTAGAGACGTCTAAGGAAGTACAAATTCTGAGTCATTTTTACTCGTTTGTTATATTTTCTTTGCTTCTATTTGTTGAGTGTTATTTAATTTAATTAATAAATTTTTTTTCCATGAGGAAATGTTTAACAAAAGTCTATTTGTAACACCAATGGAAGGAGTCTCCAGTGCCAGCGCTTTGTCAAATTCTGAGGAAAAGCCGTACGTTTTATGTTCTCCTACAGGGCAATGTTTTAGGACCGAACAGTTTGCGCTTTGTCTCGTTAATGGTCAATTTTGCATCCTCGATTTCACCCCACTGTATAAACAATACACAAATCCACGGTGGTGCAAGTGAGGTGAGGTGCAAAAGTTTGCAACCCCCATAGACTCAGACTTTGTTAGAAACAAATGTCGGTATAATCGTTAATTGAAAAAACCCAAAGTAAAGAAGAATGTCAGGACGAATGGCACCAAATGGACATACAAGTAATTAGAGAACATTTATATCACTTTTAGAAAGGATGCAAATCCTTACCTAACTAACAATATCTTTCCATTTTCCATATTTGTGATAATGAAGGAATATCTGTGAAGAGAAAACTACAAAACTGATTTTTCCTTAACTTTAAGAGTCTAAAAGGCACCAGAACATGTAAAGAACCTGAACCAAGCAGGCCACCCACCTAGTATGAAAACTTTGCTCAGTCAAAACAGTAAATATTTTAACAGCCGTTCTTTTTTATTGAAATAATGTCATGTCTCAGTATGAGCATTTTTAAATACAAAATAAGAGAGAGCAGATAAGCAAACAATCCTAAAGACATTTTGGCAGAAACAGGACCATCGCTAGGAGGCTCTGTAAGTGTGCTTCAAAAGAAAAAAGAAAAAAAAGAAGAAAAAAAAAACCACGTACCGAATTTATGTTAACAGCGAGGAGTTAGTGACATCTTCAAACATTCAACCTCATCAGTAGTCTTTCGGCAAATCACAAAAGATCATTTGAAATCATTTGACGGAATGAAACATTAACATCTCAGGTCAAAAACAGGCCACGTCAGGACAAATTCACAGGAAGTTGGATTGTGATCAAATCGTAGTATTTTGTCAAGGCTACAGTTGCAGAAAAATTGAAAAAAAAAAAAGGTTGTTGAAAAAAATTAAATAAAATTAAATAAAACCACATCACGTGCGTCACAGTCTCGAGTCCAAATCTCACTATTGTCACCTTTTAACTTTTTGACCCTCATTCAGTGTTGAAAAGATAATCGGAGTGCATCATGAGTGTGGCTTATTACATATATAACTGTGCAAATAATTACATCAACAATCACACAAAAGTACCCGAACAAGAGAAATCAGAAAAAACAAAGACTGAGACGATAACGTTCGGTGGGTTCGTGTTGGGGAAAGAGATCTCTCGGCATTAAAATACTGCGAATGTTATGTGTAAGGGTTATACAGCATGCGCTCATGGCAAAAAGGGAAGTTAAAGCAATGCAGGAAACGTCCCTTAACTCGAAATGATTCTGCTTTTAAAAGGAAACGGTAAATATGAAGCAGATTTTTTCTTTTCAACCTTGTGCGGCAAAAAAAAAACAAAAAACCAAACCAACAAAAAAAAAAATCGGAGAAAAAGTTAATGCGATTCTTCATGGCTTCATATGCACAAATAACGCAAACCTCGGACACAGGGTTTTCCGTATTCACGACCGGCTACTGGTTGCCATGGAAATAAATGAGATGAATAAACCTGAAATCATAAAATCAACCCATGTAATTAAATACCAGATCATAAACCATCTTTTCTGACTTCACATAGAATAACATCTCTATACAAATCAATTTTTATTTAAATCGACTGACCAGGGAAAGAAAGACACCGACAATTAAATGATGAAATACTTTCCATCGCCTAAGGCATCGACTGTCCGTTGATAAGCGTTGAACAGATATAAATAGATTTCCCTTTAGAAAACAACAACAACAACAACAACAAGAAGGAAAAAAAAAATCAACGAAATGAACAGAGCGAGTTTAGAGGGACGTTCAGAAGTTCATGACAGGAGTCCTCAGACTTTAAGGAGGTCCTCGTCGCTGTCGTCTGGGTCTCCCTGCTCTTTCCTCGGATGCCTGGAGCTCGGTTTGGACGTGTTCTTTCTCGCCGTGTTGTCCAGCAGCCCCACCAGATCCTCATCGCTCTCGTTCTTCTTCAGGAAACGAGAGGAGGAAGAGGAAGCGGAGACTCGTCCCGAATGGACTCGAACTCCGGGGATGGTCAGAACCTCTTCCTCGCTGTCCTGCTCGTCTAGGGAGAAGGAGCGCAGCGCGTCGGCACTCACCGGTTTGGTGGTGATGTGGCCGTTCTCGTGAGGTGTCTGCGCCGGCGTCTCCACTTCCTCCATCAGCCACTCCATCTCGTCCTCACAGCCGTCCTCGTCCGTGCTCACCTGGGACACAGCCGCATTAGACGCAACCGATCCATGCAGGACTGTACGTGATGTCAGCTATGTAATATTCCAGAGATGCTGCTCTATAACCGTTTATGAATCCAGATTAACACTTGTTTAATCTGGCTAAGAAATAGCTCTCGAGTCTGTTACAGTGGCGTGCATAAGTATTCACCCCCCACCCCTCTATGCAATTATAACAGAATTGATTACATAATGGAGTTGACCTCTGTGTAATTAAAGTGGTCTCAATATAAATACACCAGCGCTTGGAAGAACCCACAGTTTGTTAGAGAACCTGAACAAACAAAAAGACCAATGAGCCAGCAAAGCAAGTCCAAGACAAAGGAAAAAAAAACGGCGCGACTTCTGATGGAAACTGGTTGCACCAAAACAAATTTTGCGGATTTCACAGCAAATGCGGTTGTATTAATTTGATCCATCCTTAATTTATAAATAACGTAATAACTCATTTCGAACACCATACTGATTTCCCTCACTTCATTATTTTGGGGAATTTCGTGTGGATTCATGGAGATATAATCCCACCGAAGTCCATTTCCAAATGTGGGCAACGTTCAAGGGGGTGAATACTTACGCAAGCCATTATATTTAGAATAAAAAAAAAAAAAAATTGTAGTCATTTTGATGGATTTGTAGGATTATAATATACTTCCATCATAAATACATGTTTTTGATCTTTCGACATCACCGAGGCTTTCTGACTGAGTGAATAAATGAATGAACAAATAATTATTGTTATTACCTTGGAGTATTTATAAGAGACTTGATTTCTCCGTTTGCAGCAACTGGTGAGTTTCTGTATAAAAAGCCCCCTAAAAATAGAATCATACGGAACTTAATCAGCAAGAGTTATTCAGAAATGACGAAAAGCGATGTGTGTGTGTGTGTGTGTGTGTGTGTGTGTGTGTGTGTGTACCTCCTCTCTTGCTTGTGAAGCAGCAGAACAAGCAGACAGATGGTAAGCACCACCAGCAGCAGGCTAAGCACCACCCCCACAGCCTGACTCCGCCCTGATAATCCGTCTTCCTCGCTGTCCTTCACCTGCTGAGTCAAGGCGCTTCGATATACACACAAAAAAAAAAGGACAAAATGTTAAATCTGTGAAATAAAAAAACTGAGGAAAAACATATCTTCGGACTGCTTTGGGTCTTCACTAATACTACATGCGCATGGTAATATTTTATACCAGGGCAAGAATAGGGTTTTTGTATATTATCAGGGCAATTTGAATATTCATGAGTTTATAATTCGCACCTTCATATTGCATGAATATGGACAACAGAGCTACATTTCAATTAAATAATCCACAAACGAATCAAATTTATTGATTTCTCAACAGTGTAAATCCACTTTTTTTTTTTTTTTTTTTTTTTTTTTTTTTAAAAGAATCATAAAACTTTTCTTTTTTTGCCATTTATATTTAGCTTGACTTCACATTTCTTAAACTAAACAGAAACCAGAAACACACACAGGAATCGTTTTACTTTCTCCCAAAGTCTAGATATTTCATTAGATATTAAAGCTCACTACATAACGGATGACATAATGGTGTTGTATACGACAGGTAGATCCGGTCCCCTAATCTGATTGGTCGAGCGACGCTCCAAGAGTGTTTATATTTAATATATCTACATTAGGAAGTTTTATTGTATTGAACACTCTGCATGTCTGTGTTCTCCACGCTAGCTAGCATCAGTGCCACTGAAATAATATAAAAGCTGATCAAGACGAGGATGAAGAAAAGGAAGAAGTGATGCCATTTTCACTGGCAGCACTTTTAATGTACAAATCAATTTGAGCCGGCTAGCGAAACGAAACGTATAACGAAAATAAACAGAACATTTGGCAGCATTGTGACCAAAATGCCAGTTACTCGATAATAACTTCAATGTATAGAAGCAATATCACACTCGCAATGGTGCGGTTATACGGCGTATCGACACAGCTGGATTTCCTACGGCTGAATGACAGCCACGCCAATATTCAGTATAACCGCACTCTCGCGCAAGTAGCTCCAGCTCCATTTTAAAGATATGTAAATTTCATCTGCCTTTTTCTTACATAGACAAAATGTTTGCAAAATTCGGGATTTTAAACAATGAAATACGTTGTTTTCTGGGGGTTTTTTGGACAGCGAACTTGAATGTCAGAAATGCAATACACACTCCTTACTAAAACCCGTGACCTTCACAGGCACACTGAACCGAGCATCTCAGGTAGAGTTACTTACAAAAGTTCACAGACTTTGTCTGTGTGCCAGATGAACAGGTACTGACACCCGTCAGTCTCCAGCAGGAACTCGGGGATGCCCACTCCGGCCTCGGGCTTACAGTGGAACAAGATGGCCGATGACATGGTCTTCGACTCGTCACGCCCGCACACAGACTCTGAAGACACCAGGACGTCCAGACTGTCCCCTACGAACAGTTTCAACAATAAAATGACAGATTGCAGCCTGGAAAATCCCCCAGACTCATGGGTAGTAATGTCTGTGTCTCACCTTTGATGTAGTACTTGGCCTTGTTGGAGGAGCCGATCTTCCTGCAGTAGGTGGCGTCCTTCTTCACCTGGCAGATATTAGCCCCCAGGCACTGGGATAAGGAGTGGTCCGTGATGCCCGATAGCTGGATGTGATAGATGTAGCTGTCACCATTGGGTCTGATGTCACCTGTGGCTTTATGGAGTCTAGGAGTCAAAGAATCATGAAGGAAGAGGAGGAGTTTATAACAATCCAGTGGAGACATAGAGAAGGTTACGCTACTTAAGAAAAGTGGTGTGTATAAACCGTATGCTAATCATTCCAGCCACCGTCATTTCTCATTATTACCACTCACAAGACATTCAGGTTATTCTTTCACTCACTATGCCGTTTTGGGTTGTATAAAAGTGATAAGTCGGCCTCAGACCTGTAGTAGAGATCTCCCAGGCTGAACACGGCACCCGTCTGAGGAACTGTGATGGTGCCGTTCACCATCTCCACCTGCTCTCCTTGCTGCTTCACTGCACAGGCTGTTCGAGTCTCCCACTCCACCCAGAACTCGCAGGATGCCGTGTCCTCCCTGAAAACACACACACCATATACATAAACACATGGCTTAAAAGCACCTACAAAAATAATGCACGAAGTGTGTGATGTTCTGGGAAAACTGGCTGGATGTTGTGTTGGGTTTAAATAAATAAATAAAAATAAATAAATAATAATAAAAAAAAAAAAACTGTAAGGACACGTCACAGAACAACAAAAATCATTTCACCTACGTGACACTGTGCGTGTTCCGATTTCATTCGTCATTTCTGCAGAACGTCAGAAACGCCACTTTATCTACCTTTATGAACTGTGTCAAAGGTTTTAGTAATTAAATTTGAAAATCTCGCCATGATTATGCATTTTATGCTTTTTGATTACACTCCCTTGCAATAATTCTGTATTTTTTAATTGCGCATCGAGACACATTTATATCAACAATACAAACGTAACGTGGTCATACGCAACCCAGACCACCTCCGAACGTGGTTCGAGTGATTGGATCACAGCGCATCCTTGAGACGCATTCGATGCCATTTTTAAGCTAATCTAAATCCACTACATCTGCAGTGCATGTCTGATTACCACGGACAATAATCCTGACATGTTTTACTGTACTGAGAAAGGAACAGAAAACCTGTTTTTCTCCTACACACTCACTTATAATGGAAGTCTGAGGGCTAACGTTGAGGAATAAATAACTTTTTACTCCCGTGTTGGAATCAAGCAAACAGCAAGCGAGGAAAATGTTCAGCACAAGTCCATCTAAATAAAAGTTCAGGTCAAGTTCATCTAAATAAAGTTGACATGACCTGAAAGAAAGTTCTACAAGAGGCAGAAGTTCATCTTTAACAGCCCATGTCCTTTCCCCTTCCGTGAACTGGCATTTTTGCCGAGGGGATCGTATTCGCATTTGGTTAAAAAGAACAAAAGCAGGAACGAAGTCTTCAGGTGTGCCGTTTCTTCGTAGCAAGGCGTCAAAATTCATAAAAGCTAAAGCCAAATCCTTGCTGGCGGTATTCACACACTGCACTACAGATGCAGTGAACGGAGATCGGGTGTAAAAAAGGCTACGAGTATTTGTTTAACCCTATTCATGTTCTTTTCCGCATAACCGGACTCACTTCAGGAGCTTCGGATGACCCACGGTGCTGCCGCACGACAGCTGCACGATGGTTTTGGCTGGTTTTGGACTCCCACACACAGCATCCCCCATGGAGTAATTCACCTGTATCTTTCCATCTGGAGAATACCAAGACATAGTTAGTTTCCTTCTCCTAAAACAACCCAAGTGCTTGTATGTGAGTGCTGTGTAAAGGCCACTGACCGGTAGAACTCATGCTCTGAGTAAGCACTCGTCCCAGGGTCTCCGTCTTTCCACTGGAGCGCTTGCGACACACGGCGGCTCCGTCTGGACAGTCAGGCAGGCCTCCGTGGATCTCCTGGCACAGGTTCATGTAGTACCTGCAGAACAATGTGTGTCCAAATGCAAGATTTAGTCTAAAAGTTTTATTCCAGATTAATACCCAGGGAAATACATTTGCGCAGGCCTGCATCCGCAAAGTTCAAGGTGTTCCAAATAAAAACAAGAACAGCGTTTTCTTTTAACCAGCACTGGCTCTTCATATGCAAAGACAAGAACTGAAATACAAGCCGATGTTAGGTATAGGCATGAAGTGAAACCTCACTTTACAATTACATTTCAAAGGCATTCGTTATAATATTTAAAGTATTATAATTATGATTCAAGTCATTTGCGGGAAATTGATTCAAGTGCTCAGTCTGTAGAAGAGATCTAGAGAAATGTGCTAGTACTGTTACAAGAAACAGGAGATTAGCAACAGGCAAGAGTTATTACATCATAAAATAAGAGAGCCAATCAAGGTTCAATATGCAAATGCGGGCTATGCGGAAGTAAAGAAGAGTGGGTGTGGTTTGTATACAGGGTATGAGGGTGTTCCAAATTTGCATATTCATAATTCTAGCAGGCGTAGCTGCTTCTGTGCCTTTTTCTGTCGTCTAATAACTTTTTTTGGTGAAATCAAAGAAATTCATAATTCATAACATAATGACATGATATATCTAACTCAACATGCTGTAATGTGTTACACATAAGTGAAGAAAAGCATTTTCTTACGCATCGCGTTTATCCTCGCTGCTGAACTTCCACGGCTCGGTGAGAGACGAGAGAGTGCGCAGGTCGAAGGTTTGGTGGTGGCTCACCAGTTTGCACTCCATCTTTTTCGGAGGACAGACGGCATTAGTGCGCCACTGGAAGGTGGTGGAACAAGCCTGCGTCTCGCTGAGCAGCTGCGGCGTGCCGTGACCCGCCGAGCGATCACACGTGAACAAGACTGTCGACTGCCTTTTAGCGGTCACTGAAAGATGAAAAATTTATGAAGTCAACACCAGATTATTGCTGCGTTCTATGAATACAAAGGCTTAACTCTTAAGTCCAACATAAAATAATATGCATTTTAACAGACCAATCATGCCTCATGCTCCCTTTACAGGCTGAAAACGGTTTAGCTGGACCTGTAGCTCCGCCCCAATTTGTGATCCAACTCTAGATTTTTTTTTTTAAACGGTATATAATAGAACCATTTGTGAAAATAATAAATGTATATTGTATCTTCATATTTATACACCTGTACTTCATATTAGTGTCAATAACGTCCATTTTTGTTAGCTAGTTCAAGGGTTAGCGATTTTATGAATCCTCCGTCATACACTTTTAACTTGTATGGGTGATTAATTTCTAAAAATAGATTGGGGGTGCAAGGTTATTGCTGTTATGTGCACAAATAATGTTACAGCAACTATGCTGCCTTAACGTGCTATTCGGATCAGGGTAAATAAGAGTTGCCGACTTGGAAGTTACAAACGAACACCCCTTCAACTCGTAATTTCCAGGGGGAACTTTGGAAATAATGCTGATATTCGAGTTAGGATGAACTTCATCCTTTCTACATGGTAGAGAAGAGGGCAGTTTCAGTAGTGGATGGTACGCAATTGTTTATTTTTATCAATACATCCGTCGTTAACTGCAGCTTGAGTACATAATCTACTCTGTACTCCGTATACACTTCATGTGATAAAGAACAATGCTATTTTGTGTTCTATCCACAGCAGATGGACTCGACTGCTAGAACAGTAACACGTGAGAAGGAATCTAGCATCCGCTATTTTCCAAAGCGATTGAACATGACCTACTTGAAATTCTGACTTCCCAAATGGAAAGTAGGACCTTCTGACTAGCATGTGAAGTCAGCATTACTCCCAAAAATTGGGATTTCACGCGTCTCTCTACTCCCTTCAGAAGTTCACTACATTTAGTATTAATACTGGCTTTTACAGCTTAGTGGACTCCCGAAAGCTATTTGCAATTCAGCCTTTTCAGCTATTAAAACAGCCGCGCCAGCATCTCGGTCACTTTTTAACCTCATGAAACAATTGGTCCGTAAAGCACAGACAGGCCACAATGACGGTTACATAAGGGTTAGGAAATGTACAGCCAATAAAATCCCCTTTTAAAGGAATCACCATCAGTTTCATTTACATGTGACCCGATCCTGAAAAGTCCCTAAAGTGCTTTTTTCTACTTCTAGCAGACATCAAAGCTGGAAATACTATCGTAAAATGTGAGGAAAGGAGGCGATGAACAGAGGTGGAAAAGAAAAAAAAACCTGGAGGTTAAAAATACAAGTAAGTAAGCGCACCACCTCTTACCATTCGAACAGAAACCCCACTTCATGTCTTTGTCATAGTTAGGTGTGGTGGAGCACCACTTCCTGCCATCAGTCCTGCCATCGTCGGTGCACTCGGAATAGGACTTGTTCAGGAACAGGAAGGGAAAAGAGCACACAACTCCGTCTAGAGTCACTGCAACAACAAATCCAGATCTCTATAAACCTAATTCTAGGATTTTTCTGCTGAAGAAATCCCAAACATGACTGTAATGGGGCTTGGTTTCTACTTGAGCTTTAGTCACTAAGTTATGGATGCTCAAATCACAGTTCGATGTCTTTTAACTGTCCTTAATCTGGATAGATATTACTTCTTGCGCTGTCGTGGATATGTTCTCTCGTCGTGTACGTGTATGATGAGGCTGACCTGAAGGACAGGGGTCTCCACCTCCATACTGCATGATGACCTCCTGCTCCTCTCGGCTGTAGTTCAGACTCATGGCCTGGCCGAGGCCAAACGAGGACGCTGAAGTCCTGGAGACCAAACACACCGGACTCTTCTTACACGCCTTGTCCTTCACAGACCCACACACATTCAGCTTATATGTTCCAGAAGGGGCAGGAACCTACACAAGAACACAACACAACCAGTTCAAGGACTGCAGGATAACATGCATAATAAAAGAAAAATGTATCCCTTAACACACATAGGCTGAGCGTTTCTTCTCTGTTTGTATGAAGACTAGCATGGAAAGTGCAAAATAAAAAAACAATTATAATCTTTACACAGATTGGTATGTTATTTAATTTGGTTTCTGGTTTCAACAGCTTTTTTTATGCTGCGAGTTCAATTCCTACAAGTGCCAGAGAGCTACTGCTGTGCATCCTCAGTCAACTGAAAAATGTTTTATATATAAAAAAAAAATAAAAGCATCTGCCATAAAGATAAATATCAACATGAAGGTGGACACTGATCACGACAGCCACCTGAACGTCTCCTGACAGACGCGAGAGGTCAAAGGTGTACTGAAGCTGGGAGACTTGGAGCTTGCAACCCTGAGCGATGACCGTCTCCGGACACACCAGAGGCGTCGCCCACTCGAACACATACATGCAGTCCAGCTGATGCATCATCTCTGGAGAGCCCTGTAATCATGAGAGAAAGCTCAAGGGCTATTCACGTGTTCAACATTGAGAGTAAGGTCAGGGTTAGGGGTTCTCATCGACGCCGAGAGTCATTACCAGGTCTGTATCTTTCCTGCAGGTGAAAATGATTCTGGAGGTGTAGATGGTGGAGGGATCAGCAGCACATGGGGTTGTACTGTTAAAATCAAGCAGCACCTGGTGAATTCAGAAAATAAAGTATAAGGCGCAAAAGAGGAGAAAATTGAAGAAAATAATACAGGAAAAAAAAAAAAAAAAGAGAGATTACTACCTCATTAGTGGCAGAGTTATACTTAGGAGGGGAAGTGGCGCGTCCAATGTCCTGTTAAAGTAAAATAAAAACAAGGATATTTACCAGGATTGCTCAGAGGTTCATTCACACAACAGCAACTTGCATTTGATCCTCATCAACTGAACGAAAGGATCAGAAACAGACAGGTGTAAACTAAACTCACAATGGGGTCTCCTTCAGGAGGGTCCATGCACACTGCCACCCCAGGAGGACACTTAACCCCTGGAATGGAGTTGAGAGAATTGCAGATGTTAATATAGAAGACAGGGGACGTGTCCTTGTCCTCGTCTGCACTATCCCCCGCGTCCTCGTCCGTGGCAGTGTAGTACCCGCTGAGGTGTATCAGAGGACTCAGGTCAATCAGGCTGGTTTTGTTCCAAACCGAGCACCTCACCTAAACACAAACGACACGATCAGAGTGATTCATAAACTGGACATCCTTAACATCAAACTGAGCTAAATATTAACTTTATAAATAATAATAAATCATGAAAAATGTAAAGTAAATATATTCAATTCTTTTATACAGGGTGTCCCAAATGTCTGGATCCATTTTTCTTTATATAAAATTCCGTTATTTCAGAGCCTAGATGGCTTCGAAACTAACATCAGAAGGCACCGTCAATTTGAGCACTGGTTGCAATATCCGCACTTAAATAAATAATTACCTACGGATCCAGGCAACATCAAATGCCAATAAAAATAAACGTCTTAACATTTATTAACTAATTAAATTCATTATTTTCAACAAGGATTTTACCTTCTTAGCAAAAAAATGACTTGATTTCAATTTTATTACAAAATTATTTTATACCAAGGGTGCCAATAATTAAGATGAGAGGTGATGAGGCCCTGCTAGTGCAGCTGTTATACAACCTCGGGCTGGATATAGGTGGTGTCAGCAGTAGTCTGGAGTCGTTACTGATTACAGATAATAATTGAAGTGTCCTGAGATGTCTCCCAAAGTGAGTAGCGTTGCTGAATGTAATACAGTTCAGTTTAATGTACAATCTACACTTCTACGTTACTTATAATATCCCTCTAAGGTCACAGAAGGTGCTAAAGTTTGCATTGTGTACTCATTACCTACACGCAAAACGGAGCGGGCATCGGTTTATACGTACAGGGAAGAGGCGTTGGTCCGAGCTGAAGCATCACAGCACATGACTCAGACATTCATTAAAAGCACGAGGCTACACAGTAACCAAGTTTTAGAGATAATATGGCTGAATTTCAATTAGAAGTGTTCAATGATAACATACGTTATCAAATATTAACAAGCCTAATAGAGATGGAACAAAGAGGGACACTACACTGATGATGTATATTAGGAAGTACCAAGTGACCAATAAGAGACAAGCTTGACTTTACAATTCAAGACTCGTTGTTCAATTCTGGTTTTTTTTTTTGCTCAGATTGGATTTGCCTATCTTGACTGTTCACATTCATAATTACAAGCGACCTGTAGCGAACTATAATGTGAACACGTCTCTCCTCCGAAACGTCACGTATGCGCATACCGATACGCTTTCACCTGCGTCACCAGCAACAAAAAAAACATAAAACAGACAAATCATGGTGTTAAAACCGCGCTAGTAGCTGATGTACGCATGGCCAAAGCCACCGTTCACATTCATTTCACACAGCCATGAATTGGATACGCATCAGATTAAGGAAGACATATGAAAGTCTTTCAAATCAGATTTGATAAGATCAGATCTGTGCCGCATCGAGGCCCATGACGTCTAAAAGGAACGACCTTGCCAGCGTAAATCCCAGCAAATATCAGCCCTCGTAAATCTACAGCTTTAGAGATCGTGAGGTGGAGCTAGCTTCACCGCTCTGCAATTAATGAGAACCCGGAGAACCCTTGGGATTTTCTTCTCGTTTCTACGGGAACGGTGAACTGGTAACTGATGCGTGTCTTAATATCCAGCTTTTTGTAAAGGTGCTGCACATGAGGCTGTGGGTTCTGAACATCTTGAAGTGGATTTTGATTCATATTTCGGTTTTACTTTCAATCCCGAAGTAGCAGGCTTCAGCATGGAGTTTTATATCTATTGCATTCATTAACAAATAACCTAGGATCCAAAATAGGCTGATTCTGCACGAAAGAACTACTACTCTTCACTTTTAGGTTAATGCATTATTATTTCTTAAAATGCATTATTATTTCTTTATCTGTTTTTTTTAGATGCTGAAAATACTAATATTAAGAACCTTGATGTTATGAATGGAAGGCATGACAAGAGAAAATGCCATGCGAGATGCTCTTTACTGTGAAAAAAAACTGCTTCGTATCTAATATAGCCGAGGTTACTGCGGTCTCCTGCGGTACCTGTTGTTCGCAGAGCAGCGGTGTGTGCCAGGAAAAGAAGTGAGTGCACGTGTCCTTGTCCGAGACGACCAGTACGGGCTTGCTGGTGCCGCCTCCCTCAGACTTGCAGACGAAGCTGATGATGCTCTTGTGTTTCAGCGCCGGATTGGCCGCACAGACGTCTCCGCCCTCGTAGGTCAGCTCCACTACCTGGTCCTTATAGACCAGCTTCTTGCTGGACATTCCTCCATTCACTGCGGTGTTAGTATCTTTGATACACACTCCTGCGGTACAGAAAAAAACATCAGACAAAAACAACAGGAACCCAAGTTTCAGAAAATACGGAAAGTTTTGGGGCTTCACCTGCTTCTGAAGCGCAGCCGGCGTTCTTTATGGGGCCGCAGACATTGAGGCGATACATCCTCCTCTCTTCTACGCTGTGGTACACCGTATATCCACCTTCCCGAGTGAGTGAGTTCAGGTCAAACAGATGCCCTGTGGAGGGAAGGAACATGGACGACTTGGATCCCTAATAACCAAGCCAGAGGCACATTTACTGCTTACTGGCTGGAAACCTAGTTACGCTGTGACCCAGCTGATTTGTGTTAACCTTATAGAGAACTTCTGAACAACACGATTGTAAGAGAATAGTGATCTCGCCGTGGGACTCACCTGTGAGTGGATTAGTGACCTTGCAGTCTCCATGTTCTGAGCTGTTAAGGGGACACGCTGCTGCTGTGAACCACACAAAGCTGTACACACAGTCCTCTAGTGCAGGGATCACAGTGGGCTTCGAGTCCTGCAGCCACACACACACACACACACACACACACACACACACACACACACGTTAAAAGCACATCATACACAATCCTTATTTCGGTAGCTCACTAATAAGTAATCTCTTAAAGCCACTCTGCAGGGTCTCCACACATAAAGGCCGACTGTCCTGCACGTTCAAACCGTCCCTGATCCAAAACCACCCGATCCAACTTACTGACAGCTCGACAATTAGTCAGCGCCTGCAGTGCGTTCATTACCGCGAGCGTTTTTCACAAGCAGTTATTCACGTGAGGAAGAGATTCCCGAACGCACCGTCAGTGAATAGTGTTTTAAAGATGGCGGCCAGGAGTGCGCTTATTGCTTTACTGTTACAGGAATTCACAGAGGACGTGTTGTAAAGCAACCACTTTTTATTCGATATAAACCGACTGCTTAAACATTAAGCTCACCTTTTAATTGTGTACAATAATATTTGGGCTAATTAATGGAGTACCACTTCTCCAAGGCACGGCAGTTAAGAGTCGTAGCCTGAACGTCGTATTAGCTGTACCTCGGCCAAACAAAACGGTTCCGGTGTTTCAGATGGGACCTGGAGCAAAACTGACTTAAGCATGTAATTCTATAATTTGTGACTGCTAAAAACATTATTCATAAAAGCTATTGTCTTTTAAACAACCGGACAATGATAAAATAATGGTTTTTAAGTGCATCTTAAATAGGTAGCGAATCCAAGTGCGCAGTATAGAAAAAAACCTTCTCAAAATAATCTGAAAGCAATTGAGGCCCAGCTCAGTAAAACTCTCTGTAAACGCAGCATGTGTATGCTGTGCGATATCGTCTCACCACTTTATTGCGATCGCATTTGAAGCGGATGATGGTGGACCGTTTGCGGTCTCCTCCCGGGCAGGTTGTTCCGTCCGTGTACTTCAGCACCAGCGCGTCTCTCTCCCAATGTGGCACGGACTGAGCTTCTCCCAGACTCACATACTTATCACCGCTCTTCTGACATGCTGCAGCGCTGCTCGGGCAGCCCCAGGAACCTGACACAAACACACACACACACACACACACACACGTATATATATATATGAAACAGCTATACAACATCAGATGCTGTCTATTATACGAAGTACCAGAACATTTACAACCATAAAACTGAAACTGGGCTTTATCAATTATCAAATGTTCCTGTTGTATGTTTATGGTATCTGAACAAAACTGGCATCAACAGGAACTAATGGTTTCAGGGGTGGAGCTAACAGTATAGCTGGTTGCTCTTCGGCTATACACAAAAGTTCAGTTTGTCAAAAACGTATAGTCGCAAACTATTTTATGGAACAACTGAAAGAACCAACACAGAAATACTTCCTTTTTACTGATTATATGGAGAGTGACCTGTTCTGGGGCAACAATGATTTTAATTGGAATTGGTCAAGAAGGTCAGAGTGAATAGGTGGGACTGGTTACGAGAACATATGTAAATGGGTGTGGTTGGTCAAGAGCGTTTAAAAAAAATCCAGTTTAGACTTACTCTGGAGTGGTCTTAACTTCTGCTCATTATTTTGTATGAAGATGTTCGGTTTAGACGTAGCTTTGACTCACCGCTCTGAGGTACGAGAGACTTGCACACGTTGATGTAGTAGCGCTGGTCTTTGTTCCCAGTCTGAGGCAGAACCACCCAGTTACTGCTGTGCAGAGCCAAGGACGACAAATCGTACGAGTGCCCACTGCCGTCACTGAAAAACATGCGATTCAGAGACAGTAGTGAGACCAAGGACACACTTCTTCCTGCTCGTATCTCCGTCTACAGGCAAATCTTAACCTCATGGCAGCCAAGTGTTGGGGGAACATATCCTTCTAGGAGTATTTATAAAGCTTAATCTATTTTCACAAGAACCTCTGGACCACAAGTCACAATTATTTTCAATAATCTTTAAGGGAACCAATCATTTTGCAATATACGTTAAAGAAGAGGTAAGTAAAGGAAAAATTTGTAACTTTTTTTTTTTTATTTAGTGCTAGCTTTACATTCATGAGTATCGGTATTTGTATTCAGAATAACAAGGTAGAGAAAGAAAACTACGGATAAGAGAAATGAATTAAAGAGGCTTTGAATGAAGAATTAACCGTTTCACTCATTGCCAACTTAAAGGGGTGTTTATGAACACATTTTAAGACTGAGAATGAACGCAGCACTAGAGCGCGCTAACTGCTATGTACCCTGTATACATGAACTAATAAAGGAGCACTGGTGTGAGTGCGCACAGGATGCGTCGGTGTGTCAATCGAGTCGTTCTCACTTGTACGAGCAGCTGGTAGTCTTAAAAGGAGGACAGGCCAAAGCAGTGTGCCATTCAAACAAGTAGGTGCAGTCTGTGGTCTCTCTGATAAACGCTGGCTGGCCCTATGGTCAATCAAACAGAGAAAACACACTCAGAAAACACAAACCTACCACATTTGACTTATAAAACTGCACAGATCGATGAAGTCATACCGGATTCTTGCTGTGGTCGCAGGAAAACATAATGGCTGTTGATCGCTCATAAATCTTGTGGCAGGTTTCCCCGTTTGTGTAATTGATCATTATAATTCCATCATCAAATATTAAGTTTTGATTAGCCCGTCCTGTGACAGGTAAAAAAAAATAATAATAACACGGATCAAAGCACTATTCACACTAATGGGACACGATTAGGTTGATTTAAGAACAAAACAAACAAACAAAAACCATACTAACCGGAAATCCTGTGATTAGTACCCTCTACTTGGCAGGAGGAGACCGTGTTATCTTCTCCATGTGGACACACTGATGTCTTTATAGGGCCGCATACTGCAAAGTGATACTCGTACTGCGAGCTCTTCACCTCATAATCCTTGCCAGACAGTGAAGTCAGGTCAAACTCATATCCACTCCTGGGATCCTTTACCTTACAGTTAGCACCTGATGGAACAAAACAAGAAAATATATTTATTTACAACTAAATAAATCCAGAAGCTCTTGACCAATCCTACAGTTGACTGCAGACTGTTCTTACAATCATTATTATTTATTTAACTATTTATTTTTCTGTGTCCAGTTCCATCAGACAGTTCTCCCCATCACAACCACAGAGGGTGAAGCTATAACATGCTTCCTCTGAGGCATGTGAAACTGCTGCACATGCAACGCCATGGGGTGGTGTAACAGCACTATAGGACAGCGCTATCCACCCCTTCTGTACGCCTGAGCTCATAGATGTCCATGACTGGCTCGTGTCGCTGTGAGAGACTCGGGAGAGAGCACATGCCAATTTTGCTCTCTTGAGCTCCCGGCCACGGATGTCTATGGCATCGCCGGGATTCGAACTCACGATGACGGGGCAAACACTTTTCTGTTGCGCTACTCAGGAGCAATTATTATTTTTATTCATTCCTACTTGTGATGTTTTCTACTGAACATAGTTCTGTTTCCCAAAATATAAACAAATGAGTTATTTAAATCTCAGTAATGGTAACCAGGTTAAACAGTAATTAAGGATGACTGGATGAACATGGTAACCCATTTTTAAAGACATTTGGATTGGTATTTAAATTGTACCTTGTACTCTCTTAACCGGGCATGCCTCGGAGGTCCTCCAAATGAAGACGTATTCACAGCCGTCCTTTCGATCAAATATCGGTGATCCCTTCAAATAGCAAAGGAGCAGAGATTTTATTTTTATTTGCCAGTTATACAATCTAAGCAAATCATGTTCTACATTTTTTTGTAAGTAGAAGAAAATTCCACATATGGAATAATGTAAAGGATGCAAAGTAAGAAACATCATGGTGCTCACAGGGCTGTCGTCACACTGGAAGATCACACGTGTTGAGTAATGCCCTCCAGAGCCACACGCATCCCCGTTCTGATAGACGATGCTGATGGAGCCGTCTAAGCCGGCCTGCAGATTGGACTGTACAAAGCCCAGGTTCACACTTCGGCCATTTAACTGACCGCATGCTCCAATTACTTCAACTGCCAAGGACAAAAGACTCTTAGTTTAAGGACCTCTTAAATCAGACAGCAAATTTTATTACCTTCTTAATACACAGACAGACACGACACAGGGAGCGACTGTTCATAGATGCTATAATAAAAGCAATAACAGGAAATAACTTGTTTCACATCTGTTCCACAATGTAAAGAGACAATATGTCGTTATTTGATATAATTGTATCATCAAAATTGATAAATTGCTGTTGTACAAGATGAAAAAAATACTCCTGAAAGTGCTGTTATTGGAAAATAATCAACCTCAGGGCGATAATAGTACCACTGCTACAGCGTGATTTGCATCCTACCACCCAGCTGTTGATGGACTGTTTTCCCATAAATGCACACCCCAAGCACGAACCCATAAATAAGCCTAATCTGCATGTTCGTATTTCCGTGCAAATATGCAGTGCACCATTAATGTGTAGTAAACATACAGAGAAACAAAGACGTGTAAAACAATACAATTGAACTTATAGTTTAAGCGTGAGTTACCTGGGCAGCCCTGGATTAATGGCAGAGGTTTACACACATTGATGAAGAACTTCTGAGATTTGGCCTGGTCTGAAGTGTCTAAGGGAATGTAGGCCTTATCGTCCAGGCTGAGGTCACTCAGGTCGTACTCATTTCCCTGGGAGTCTGTACGCACCACAAAACTGGTTAGTCAAAGACAGGATTATTATGACCACAACTACAGTGATTACGGCTACTATAACCATCACGGCTACAATTACGACTACCACTCGGACTACTACAATCATTATGATTATGAGTACAACGAATATCACTACAACTACCACTGCAATGAGCGACTACCATGACTACAATTACATAGGACTACCGCAACTACTACTGCTTCATTTACTATGACTATGAGCATAACGAGCATCACTATGACTACTAGTACAAAGATTACTACAATCACTATAAATATAATAACTACCATTACGACTACTACAACTATGAAGACTACTATAACTACAACTATTGCTACAATGACTAAAACCCCATCCCAAAAAAGTTGAGACTTTATATAAAAACAAAATTCAATGATTTGGATTTAATGATGGAAATCACCACATGGGCTCAGGTACACTTCTGAACACCATGGTTTGTCGCTGCACCTTTAAAATTTTTTTAATAATTTTGGGAAAACACGGATGCCGTGACCTCTGGCCTAAAGAGGAGCGGGAGAATTTGGCTTGTTACCAGCTCATGGTTCAAAGGCCAGCATCCATGATGGTATGTGGGTGCATTAGTGCACATGGCATGGGTAGCATGCACGTCTAGGAAAGCTACCATTAATGCTGAAAGATGTATACAGGAGCAACATGTGCAGCAGAACTTTTTTGGCAAACAGTGCAGTCCACTTTTACAGCTATGACTGATCACTACTATTTCTACTGCTCCAAATACTACTACGAATTTAGCTACCTCCATTACTTCTCTGACTACTACTATTATGGCTACCACTACCACTATAACTCTTACTACAATCATCTATTATGTTCTATCTGCCTATAAAAGCTTTTTGAATTTTTATTTAAAAGAATGTGCATTTTAAACTTATTTATTTATTTATTTATTTAACAAATAATTCAGAGAAGTTGTGATCACGAAGAAATATCTGTTAAACATAAATGTCTTGGAGGAATATTTTTTTGGTCCTAAAGAGAACAAAACTTTGCAGTCTACTATTGTAATAACGTCGACTAATGATTTTATTTTATTTTTTTTAAATAAAAAAATAAAAAATAAAATAATAATAATAAAATTAAAACATTCCTACTTTTCCTTAAGAAATGTCAGCTTACCAGTTACACGGCAATCTACCGGTGCAGGCTCGCAAGCCAGGGCTGTAGAGAACTCGAAAAGAACGTCATGCTGCACGTGCAAGGACGTGCCAATCTCCTCATTAATGACCTTCAGGGAGCCGTTAGTGGCACTCTGGTCACACGTGAAATGAATGGTGAACGTGGCTTTGGTACCTGCAGGGCGCAAGAGACGGTTCAGCGTCAGGGAAATAAAGCCACTTGTTCAAAATACAGAAATGCAAGCAGACTTGTTAACATTCGCACTAACAAGCACTTGCAGTTCGATGCTTGTGGGCGTGGCCTGTCTAGTGCTTTTTTTTTTCAGTTCTGATGAGAAACCATAACCAAAATGTACAGCCTACAGCCCATTATACAATTTATATACATCACCTTTCTTGAAATTTAGATTCACATACCACAGAGCTTGCTAATCGTTTTAATAATTTTTTTACGCTTGCTAGTGAGAACATAAGCTTATGGAATCCACGTGCAATGGGTTCTACACTTCTGTAGCGCAGGATATGAAGCGTGAACCCACCCTGCTCTTTATTCAGCTCTCCTCTGTAGGTGAGAGTGAGCAGGCCATCTGTGGAGAACTGCAGAGATTTCTCCACTCCTACAAAACTATGAGGTTTGCCGTCCTCCACCACACAGCCCGCTACGTCCGTCTTGTCTGCCCCGCACTGCCGAGCAGCCGAGCAGATGTTCACCTGCCCATGACGCACAGAACATGCACGGAGGGGAGAGCGGGAAAAAAAAAAAAAGGAGGTTAAATAAACCCCCCAAAATATGCCTTGCTTTGAAGGGAATAAATAAAGCTGTACTTACGATGAACTCTTTTCCATTTGCAGTTGCCTTGTAAGCGTTTTCGGAGGCCAGAGGGAGCAGGTTGAACTCAAAGCCGGTGTTAGGATGCTTCAAAGTACAAGTCTAACACACAAAAAAAAAAATGAAATGCAAACACAAAGCATATGATTAAAACCTCATTTATTTATTTGACTGCACGTCAAGACGACGTCACATCCCTTTTCCACAACCACGGCGCTGACGAATTCTTGATTCCGGATGGTAAGAAAGTGCGCATGTCTAAACGTTAACGATTTTAAACGTTTTAATAAATCGGATGAGTGATGAATGCATATACACGCAGTCCTTTTACCATCACGGTCAGTTAAAAAGTTTTTTTGCAAACAAATTTTTAATCCCTTGATAATTATCAGCATCGTTTTTACGAAATTCTATAATATAAAACACATAATATAAATACCAGCCTTTCATGTCCTCTTTTGGCTAAAAGGAGGAATCCATTTTTGTGACTATATATACTGTATTTGGCGCCAAGTCAATGCTAGATCGCGTTTCATTTCCGTGAACTCAAAACATTTCCATTGACCATGAAAGAAAGCTCCCTCGGTGCATCTTTAACCTGGGAGATGGCGATGGAGAGAAGGAGGCGGAGCTTCCAGCGGATTCAGACCATATCAGGCAGTACAAAAACACCTACGCGGCTGTCAATCATTCCAGATTCATATATCGATCATGTCATTTTTTTGTGGCGCTCCTACGCAAAGTGTGTTAAATAAATATTGGCAAGTTTGTACAAGCTAACGCGACTTCTCAGCTTGAACTGAAGACTGCAGAGAACGTGGAATACTCCGACGTACCTGATTGATGTCTACGGCAGTTGAAATGGCGCAGGCTGCCTCGGTGTCCCACACGAAGTTCACGGTGCAGTCCTGATTTGATATGAAACGTGGACCGGACGACTGTTTGCCACAGAGATAACAAAAGCGCAAAGTTAACACAGCACACACATGCATTCTGATATACATACGAAACATGATCTGCTAAAGGTGAGTCGGAGTCGACGTGATCCTCACCACAGGTCCCTTGGAGCAGACGAAGTGAATGCGGGTGGTGTAGGCGCTCTTGCCTTCCGCCTCGCACACCGAGCCGTCTGTGTACTCCAGCATCAGCTGACTGTCCTCCACGATCACGGGGCCTTTTTTAGCCACGCCCACATTACTGATGGTCACTATTTCAGACGCTATCTCCTGTAAAAGTCCCATGTATGACAGGTTACAGTCTATTTCTAACAATAATAATGACCAAACTGACTAAATGAATAAACAAACAATTAATAAGCTTTAAAAATTAGTCTTGTGTGTAGATGGGCTGACAATGGGGTGCATTTTTACATGGACCATTAAAGGGGGAAAAGGTATTTAAAAAGATTAAAAACAAATCCAAAACAATATTATTCGTAACAGAATGAATATTGAATGGAATATTTTTTTTTTACAGTAAGGTTGTTGTTTTCATCCTCCTTCGTTTATGCTATAAGCAGCATATAGCTCAACCGATAATGTACCTGATGAACACACAAACTCACTTAAATACTAAGCATCTTGAATGCTCTGAATGCACACAGCTTCCTGAATTTAACCAATACAAACGGTAGTTCTGAAGACTTGGCCATGCCTTCTTAAACGTGGTGTGTAAAATCAAAGTAATGTCAAAAACTCTTGCAAAAACAAATGAATACATTTGCATTGCAAAACACTGAATTTAACAAGATATGGAGTTACAAAAAATACTTACCGCTAGTTAGACCATCATCAGGGTGAAAAGAAAATTATTACAAAATGACACTGTACATACAAAATCACCACCACATGACCATTTAACCTTTACTGATGACACGCTTATTTTTAAGGAAACAGGAAATAGAAAAACTGACCTCAGAAGTCTCATATTTTATCTGGCACACTGAGGCGAGCCGGTCGCAGCCTGGCACGGGTCTGAGCGGCCGGCACACGTTGATGTAGTACGACCTCAGGTTTGAGGCGTCAATGGCCTCCCAGTTAGCCGAGCCGCTCGACCTCGACAAACTGTGGGACGGGAACAGAAACGCAACAACCGTTCACTACAAATACAAGAGAAAAGACTCTATAGACAATTAACAGCGCAGCTACGCTAGGGCAGTATAGAACAGAAGTGTAGTTAACTTTTAATAAAGCTCATCATAAATCACAGGAACGAAATGCAGGAAGAACGTCGCTCACCTAGACAAGTCAAACTGCTGTAAGGTTTTGGGGTCAGTAACCACACACTCCTGTGGCCTCTCTGGACAGGCGTACGAGGTGTACCACCTGAAGTTGTAGGTATGTTCGTCCTCAACCTGGGTGAAACAACATGGCAACAAACATTACTTCATTTTTTAAAGGAAACAATGAATACTTTTACGTTTATAAAAAATTTTACTAACATAATAATCACCATTATTCATCACCGTGACAGTGTTATTAGTATTGTTGTTGTAATAAAGCAAATGAATCATTAGAAGTTAGAGTAGTAGTAGAAGTAGCAGTAGGAGGGGAACAGTAGGAATAACAATAATAAGAGTAGCAGTAGTACAAGTACAGGGTTTTACAATTTAGTGATCATTTTTGGAGACAGCGGGACTAAATTGTATAACCAGTCCGAAGTTGTGCTCTTATATCACGTTAAACGACAAGAGGGAGCGAGAATCTGTGTTTGCGTGCACACATGCGAGTGACTGGAATAGAGAGCCATCGGTACATTTTCGCTTCACCCTCATTCAGGTTGTATGGTGGTGAAATTTGGCTGGTGAATAACCGGAAGTGACGACGCGAGATGACGCTACAAGCTGTGAAAAGCAGAAACTTCAGAAAAAAAGTAATCGTCTTTCTCCTACATTTACATACGAGTGACACGAGAGAGACAAGCAGGTTGCTCGAGGCTGGATGCTGTTCATTCTCCATGATTATAGCAATAAAAGGCGAGTGACCGGGTAGAACTGCTAAAGAGAAAGAAATATATAAATACTGTATGATCTGCGAACGGGAGTGAAGATGGCGTGAACGGAGGAGCGAGACTTTGAGCTCATTAGAACTATCATGCTAGTCACCCAACATGAAGCTAGTTAGCTAGCGAACTACTTGAACAGTCACTAGCTCGCTAAACAACGCACAAAACAAGTGCCATGCTGAATTCTTTAGCAACTCCAACTAATTTCCATAAATCCTATAATACCTAAAATGAATTCATAATTTTTTACAAAGTACATTTTTTTTTTATTACACATGAATATTTCTTAAGATGATAACTTTTAAGTCTACTGCAGACCTACTTGCATTCAACAGTGTTAAATAAATATTGATTTCAGTTCAGTTCAATTCTGTCTCATTTGTTATTATTAAATTGTTGGATTTTAGCGTATTCAAAAAAAAAAACAAAAAACAAACAAAGAAAAAAAAACATACAACAACATGATCTGGGCATTACATACCCAACATGATCAGTTATTATCTCTGTATAATTTTTATCTGTGTGTATGACATCACACAGACTAGACCAATCGAAGAACCAATTCGAGGCAAGTGAACTGGAGATAGTGAATTATCAACTCCATGCAAATGAGAACCATAAAGAAATCAGTTCAGCATAGGGCTGGGTCACGTGATCTAAAAACGATATCGTGATATTTTCGGACATTTTCACGATAAGGATATTTATCGCGATACTTATTACGCTATGAAAATAATTTTCAGAGACAAACGAACATGCAGCACACGCAGACTGGAGCCAGGGGGCGCTCGAGAGCACTTGTGCACATAGTAAGATTGCAATATAGTAGACCTAATATTTATTAAGCTAGGTCTACACATCACATACTCTTCACTGATGTATTCACGGTGGGTAAAAGACTCTCCAGCTACCTGTTCATTTCTGGGGAAAGTCACGATATTCAGCTGGCTGACGATATGAATGGCACGATAATTTATTGATATATCGCCCAGCCCTACTACAGCGTGTGATATGTTTGGTAAGAGGCGTTCTCTAGAGATGCAGGAGTAATAAAAAAAAAAGTACCAAAAGAAGTAGTAGCAGAATGAGCAGCAGCAGTAACAGTAGCAGGAGGAACATTAGGAGCAAGAGTGGTACTAGCAATAGTAGGAGGAGGAGGAAGAGAAGACACAGGAGTAGTAATATTTAGTGCTTTAGTATTGTATTACTAATTCTATTTAAAGTATTCAGGCTTTTTAAAAACATCAGCTCAAGTGCTATCATCAGCCACCAAACATGTCTTGACTGATTGTTGGACCCCAAGTGGAAAATCATGTAAACATTATATATTTTTTTCCCCCCACCGGTGCATCCCTGCCCACCAGACAAAGAGTTTACATATGACCCCCTTTCAAACCTGAAACTCTGGCTTGCCCGGCCCAGCTTCCCGGTCACACAGGAAGGAGATGTGCGTGGAGCGCTGTGTGTGTTTCTCGTTGTTGTACTGAGTGCCGTTGACGTAGTCCAGCTCGATCATTCCATCGTAATACGACAGACTGGAGTTAAACTCGCCCATGTTCCAGGAATTAGGTTTAGTACTGTAAAACCAGAACAGGGAACCTCAGAAAAGTCCAGAAATCTTCCCTGAAAAGCAAGTTTCTGTTTGAGGGAAGTGAAGAGTGGACTTGCCTCTTGTCAACCTGACAGGCTCCTGATTTCTCAGGGCAGTTTGCAGCCTTAACACTTCCGCACACATTAATAAAGTAGTCGTATTTGTCATTGGATATGTTGTAGTAACCTCCATCAGCCTTCCTCAGCGGGGTCAGGTCAAAAGAAATTCCTAGAAATAGAGGAATATGTTCATTCAACATTTACTGCGGAGAAAATTGTCATCTTCAGATCCATTTGAAATACAAACATTGCTGAGTCTGCGTCATCTCGACCTACTCCTCTCTCTCTCTGTTAAAACCATACATCGCTAGTTGTGTTTTAAGGAAAAGCAGGAAAGCTGAGCCAGCTCTGGTCAGGTTGGGGGCGGAGCTAATTTCAGGATCAGAAATTAACCAGATGAACTACATGTTTTTTTTCCCCCCTAAGGTATCTTAGAAAAGGCATGATTATTATACATCCAGACGCATTCTAGCATGAAATATCTTTTCAGTGAAATGAAATAACTATTTAAGACCTCTAGGACGCTGTATGCAGCAGGCTACAGGATGTTCCTCTACCTGCGGTGGAGTTTTCCACTTTACAGTCGTCACCCTTTGTTCTGGTGAGCACGCAGGCGACAGCAGTCTGCCACTCGAACTCATAAACGCAGCCGTCTTTGGAAACGCTCCTCATGATGGGCGCGCTGTCCATGTCACCGGGCTTACACTTCAGAGTAATGATGCTTTTAATCTTCATGTTACTCTTGCACGTATCTCCGTCCGAGTATATCAGCCTCAAGTCTTTCCCCGTCAGGTCTTTCTGTGGCGAGGACAGGAATTTGCCCAGGTTGATCGACTTTCCTCCCCCTGATGAAACGACAACCGATTAGTAAAACATTCCTTTTTTTTTTTTTCATTTTTATGAATTGTACAGACAGTAGTAAAGCATTTACAAGAGAAAGAGAAGGTAGAAAGTACACAGTAGTAGTGACAGCAGAATGCAAATGCTTCATGCAGATAAATTCGCGCGACAAAAATGTTGTTATGGATAAAATGTGGAAATAAAATAAATAAATATATAAATAAATAAAACATATGCATGTAAGAATAAAGAAAGAGAGAAAGGATAAAAAATAAAATAAAAAAAAAAAAACTTTCACACTGATCAACTGTTTTAAAATTTGCATCCTGTGTCTTCATACAACTCAAACCACACCTCCAAAAAAATTATATATAATAATAATAATAATAATAATAATATCCGTCTGGGTGGCGGGGAAGCTGGAGCCAATCCCAGCATCTTGGGGTGAGAGGCGGGGTACACCCTGGGCAGGT
>JAQQZR010000020.1:13455699-13478683 GCA_030068235.1 Notoglanidium macrostoma | reverse complement strand
ACACACACACACACACACACACACACACACACACACACACACACACACACACACACACACACACACACACATCCATGTCGCTCACCTCCTTAAGTGGTTTGAACTTGTCTCTTTTGCAGGCTGCGTAAGTTCTCCATTCAAAGTGATGAACGCACTGCGACACGGTGACGAACTCCGGCGTCCCCTTTAGGACGGGGCGGAAAAGACACGATTAATGTGAAGCATGCTGGGAATTGTGTTGCTCTACATCTATATTACAAAGCTGCATCACACAGGGAAGTTGGTTCGTTATTCGTAAAGAGGTTATGGTTCATCTGTGGTGAGGAAAAAGACGCTCATGAACTTCTGCAGTTCCCTTTTTTCAGTTTTTTTTGCTAGCTGATGATCATGAGGTGATCTACGACGGCAGGCTGTAACTCTCAAATTCCCTAAAGCTTCAGATCAGATGATATGTGATTACTGACAGGCTTAAAATATGAACACCTTGAATTAGTATGAATCTTGGTTTTACTGAAAATCCGGATTAAAGTCTAACCTTCGCCGGTCAAGCAGTGCTTTCGTAACGTTTATCTCGTTACCTGATTGCATGAGAACGTGAAAGGCTGATTTTAGATCAGATTCGCGCTCTCGATCACATGATCAGATAACCGGTGTTGCTCCATATAACAAACAAATAAACAGAAGTAAAAAGGTTTTATGCTAATATGATATAGAAGCCACATTTATTTATTTATGTAATGTATTTCTAATGGTTTAAGTACAGCCTGGACGTTTGAGCGTTGTTATTATGGGTGTGGACGGATTGTGTTGTTTGCACGCGCGTCACGATGGTTGATGACTCATCCACTCCAAAGTAAAATTTCCGGCAGGTACGAAAAAAGTAACCTGAACGAGAACGTTTTCTTGTTTAAACTGGCGAATCCGTGGTGGCTCCGCGTCCGAATGGGCGCTTTTTATTCCGTACAAAAGTGCATTATGGGTATCCTCTAGGATATGACGTAAGTAACTCAAATGAAATGAAACCCCAGAACGGCTTATATAATCCCCGAGCGTGTGTATCGTCTCACATACAGCACTCCGTATCCTGCTTTCTAATCACCTCTTCACATTATGAACACGCCCACCTTATTTCCACATTCTACCTAAATGAGTAAGCAGAAAGACGGCTGCGTGTGCAGTAAATCGGCGCCGCGGTGCAGCTGCTCGGCTTGTGACCCACCGCAGGTCTGATGGAGGGGAAATCATTCGTCCGCTCGCTGAGAAGTTTCGCTTTAAATGAAACTGTTCTTCCATCTTCTGCAGTGATTACTCAACATTACCAAACAGGAAGTTATATTAAAAAAAGTTCCATTCTGGTCATATGAGCCGTTTTTGTGTTACCGAACCTCACCATGGTTTTACCGCACTGGAAGCTGATGCTGCTTTGCACTTTGCTGCTCGCGCTTTGGCAGGTCTGAGTGCTGCTGAAGGTCAGCATGGAGCTGGAGGACGTCTGCAAGGAGAGCTCACCTGACAACAGAAAGAAAGAGCATCCTTGAGGCTGTGATGGAACGAAATGAATATCAATGATCAGTTATAAAAGACAATGAATGGAAAGAGGAGGGTGTTCAGAGACGGCACCATGCCAAGTTTTCTTTTCCGTATACCATGAGGAAACTGAAGCTCAGCAGATACGGACACACGTTCAATGGGTTTTTTTGGTTTGCAATTTACAAAGCTTTAAAGCGAGTCTTCTTCATTAAAAGCACTTGAAAATGCTTTAAGAATGTAACGTGCCATGAAAAGATGACTGTGACTGTAATCCGTCGCAGACAAAAAATATCTTTTCACCATGCAGGAAGTGGATTTTTGAAATGTAGAGCGGCAGGGAAAGACCTACGAGATGTGATGCGACGTTCCTGACATCAAAGGCATTTAAATCTCCTCAGGAGTGAATTCTGTGCACGGGACGTGTCCAAGACCGGGTTAATGCCCCAGAAGCTGCCCTGCCGGCTGCATGCTACGTTCCCTTTTGAATGGTGGGGCCATGGCGCACATTACATTACGATCACGTCCGTTCCACAGGTTTGACCATTTGGGTGTGTTCGAATCCGATCCTGGGCAATCCCCTGGCTCCTCCCCCCACCTGTCCTTACTTGTGCAGGACTACTGTTCGACTGTCTCACACCAAATGCGCTCACACACACACTCACCGTGACGACGCTCCCTGATCTCGCCAGGTTTTTAAATCGGACGAGAGGTAAAACTTCTGGTGATATTAGAGGAACCCTGGTTAACCCTAAAGTCAGTGTTCTTTAACTATGTTCTGGCACAAAGTTGGAGATCACCATCCTTATTTGTTACCAGGCAGATTAGCCTACGTTAGCAGGCTAATGCTAATAGCCAACCATGTTAGCTGGCTAATGCCTGAACCAACTTCGCAGTAAAAGCCAATGATTAGTATAATAATAATAATAATAAAAAAAAAACAGACTATATGTTTCCCGCTACATTTGGCGTTTTGTGTCTTCAGGCTAGCGAGACGTCGGCGGTCATCAGAAGGTATTTTGCTGCTGGTCGGAGAGCTGGATCAGGAGCTGAAGAAGGCTACAGGGAGAGCAGGCGGCTCATTTAGCATTTCAAGGTTGACGCATGTGACGAGAAGACTATATACACCGAGTTGTCGTTGTCAACTTTATGTCATATGTAACTTTGCAGATAATCTCCTGTCCTAATATTGAATATTTAGTAACTACACGACTGCCTTTCACTTCAAAGGAAAGATGATGCTAAGACAGAACAGAATATAGACGGATGGGCGTGTAGGCATCATGGGGACGAAGCCCCCGACCTCGGTACACCCTAGACACACCCCTTGTTGCTTCGGCCAATCAGGTAGCACTTTGTAAAAAATAATAGGGAGTCTTCGCCGGGCACACGACGAGAACGACCCATTTCATCACCGGGAACTCAACAATACTTTCCTTCCGAAACCAGAAAAGCGCTCTAACGTTACTGTACAGCAAAATCCCGTCAAAATCAAAATGCGCCGTTTCAACCTTGAGGAAACGTCTTCAAGCAACCGTCATCAGGCACAGCTTTCACAGGAAAAATCTACATAAGAAGAATATAATTAGGTACGAATAATAGAAATCAGTCTTAACAAGAAAATCCGTACAATCAAGCGTCATATAAACATTTCCAGTTCACATAAAACGTAAATCTCTTTCCAAACGCTGTTATCAGAATCATTCATTTTTTTCCTCGCTGTATATCTGTATCGCACTGAGTAGCACGGACGCCGTGCAAGGTAATGGTTATCGTGATACGAGCTTCCGTAATAAACACATGGTGCCGGACTGTGAGAAGAGACCAGCTGGTGTTCGCGCTGAAACGTTCCTCTGCACAATCTGTACAACACACACTGAAACCATCGCAACTCATAGTGATACTCAAGGACTTCAGCAGGGATCATGTTCTCTGTCTAGATCACACAGTCCCAAAACACACCAACACTAAATGTACATTACATTGCAGGTCATATATGGTGATGAGGTGACCCTGCACTCAACGAAGGAATGAATGAATAAATAAATAAATAAATAAATAGAAGGAGAGAGATTGTTTATCTGCTACATAAGCAAGTAGCTGTACACAGACACGCTTCTACAAAAAGAAAGAAAGAAAGATAAGAAGGAAAAAAAAAAAAAACAAAACACTGCACCGCAAAAGTATTCAACCCCCCCTTTGGTGCTTTTCTTGTTCTGTTGCATTACAACCTGGAATTCTTATGCACACTCAAGGTTTCTTCTTTTTTTGTGGGTCACGATGAAAACATTGTGCATCTTCAACGTGGTAATCAAGTCGTGTAAACCAAATATTAGGAACAACCCAAAGAAAATAAATTTTAAATGTCAACAAAACAGGAAAAAACGCCAAGGACGTGAATACTTTTGCGAGCCAATGGATTTCCACTGTGAATAAAATAAAAAAAATAAAAAAATCTGCAATCTCCTGGCAGTGATTTACAGCCTGACTGTGAGAACCAGTGCAAGTCAAAGAACATGAATAACCATGGTTAATAAATAAGCGTCTGTCAGGACAGAGATGCCCTAGATGTTCTCGAGGTCTGTAACTTTCCCGCTCCGGGGGCCGACGTGACCGCGGAAAGCCCAGGGGGATACGCGGCATGAGAACGTGACTCTCTCTACTGACGCCAGCTTCATCCTGGAACAATCTCCACTACAGCAACCAGCAGGAAACGTTCCCAGTGTAAGAACTTCACTGTTCCAGTGTGCAGGCTGGGGAACAGCAAGCGCTCCTGAGAGACACCGACCTCGCCATGAGCCTGACCTACTTACTGTTAACTAACAGCAGCACAGTGATCAAATCAACACGCTGACAAAAGCAAATCTCTCCCTCCCTCACACACACACACGCCCTCCCTCTGCGGGTTGTTCCGGGTTTCACGCGGCGATCCGCTGACTCTGAATGAGGATAAACAGAGTGCTGGTTAGCTTTAAAGCACTCCGTGTTATGATCTGCTCTGACGAGCTGGCCTTCACATTAACACGACATGAGACAGAACACAGGTGTAAACACTCACAATCGCCGGCTTGCATAAGCTGATGACCTTTGACCTTGAAGGGCTACTGATGAAGTGATGATGTGCTCACTGATGATCGACGACATTCTTCCCACATGACTTTATTTACCATTTGTTTCTGATCGGCGAGAGAGTTTTACAGAGACTGGATCAGAGCTGGGTGACACACAAGAAGTATGTCACGATACACGTCTCATGGATATTGTAAAAAAAACCCAGTAGAAATCACCAGAGCACAGAGAATACCAGAGCCATATAAATGATTTAATAATTATAGAAATATCTAGATTAAAAGGTAAATTTGATCTGTTTTTGTCTCTTTTTTTATTTTACATATCAGTAAACACAGTAGCCGAGTTCAGCAGATCACATCTACATAAACAAATAAAAAAAAAAAAAACCAGAACACATGACAAGTTTGATTCACTTCCTGGAGCCGAGTCGATTCAGAGTCGACTCACTTTCTCACAGCAGTAAAGTTCACTACCAAATCCAAAGTTCAGCTTGTCTTTTTTTGTCTCTATTTTTATACTGTCTTTAAAACACACTTGCTCAGTTTAACAGATCACATCTATATATAAAACCCACACGACAAGTTTGATTCACTTCCTGCAGCCGAGTCGACTCAGAGTCGACTCACTTTCTCACTTGGAAGCAAACCGCTCAATGTTCTAGTACCCGAGTGTCATCGTTGTCTTCTCACCCGCTTAAAGAGGTGTCTAAAGAGCGCACAAGTAAACATAACACAGCAGGGAAAAAAAACACACACCCCCTCACCCAACTCACACACACGCTCGCACACACTTTAACCTTTTCCTTGAAAGAAAAAAGGAAAATGGCACCGCATTGAACTTATATATCTCTGAAAAGGAAGTTTAATGCTTCTCTTAGAGAACAAACAAATAAAAGGCAATAGAAGCAGCACATGACTAACACTGCGATGCTGTAAAAAAAGAAAGAAAAAAAAAAAGAAAGTGACCGAAAGGCACAGTGTCAGGCGATCTGAACCTGGCCGAGATAAAGGTCCGGCCTCAGTCAGCAACTTCTCAACTCTTAACACACGACACGGATTATTTTCAACACTCTTCCTTTTGAAATCATCCTTCAAATCTCTTATATGCCTGTTCCTCTTTGTGGTGCGGTCTGATTTTGCTTTCCTAACCCTTAGCTCTCGTGATAAAATCCCACTCACCCACTGACTGGCTCTGGCTGCTGTTGAGATCCTGGGCGCAAACGGCAGCGTCCGGGCCGCAGGGCGTCTCCGGAGACGAAGGACAGAGCTTCAGGATGTACTTTACTCTGCTTTCATGGTCCACCGCCTCCCATTTATACCTACACGTTAAAAAAAAAACAAAAAAACATGTAGGAATATTTTACTGATATAAATGACCGATATAACCAGGACTTCTACAATGTACAGGCTAGATACGGTGCAAAAGTTTGCATCCCCTATGATTTTAGATGTTATGTGTAAAACAGCTGCGACGTGAAATAAAAAAAAAATACAAGCGAGAGGAAGATGTGAAGAAGACGGGATAAAGTGTGTTTACTTTTTAATTTCTCCTCCAACGACATCTCGAGGGAAACATCCGATAGCACTGCCGTACCCGCGGTCATTTGTATCGGAGTGTCTTTTTCTAATTGTATTTTTGTCTTGTAAATGTTTAACTTTTTTTTTTTTAATAGCATTGGCTTGGGACACAATTTCATCAAACGCAACGACGATACAACCTTGAAATCGGAAATGTGAGACAAAATAATTCGCCTTGCTTGTGTTTCTCTGCGCACGCGGCCATGTTGTCACGTGTTCCCGCGCGATGACTGGCAATATTGTGAGAAATATTAGTTCAGATGAACTCTAGGGGGCATGTCAATCTGTACGATCACCTGACACACTGATTGGCTGCATGAATCTACAGCCTGGGCTGGAAAGGAATCAGCCCCAGTCTCGCTTCTCAAATAATAGGCTGTGGAGCTTATTATATATTTATACATTTTTTTAAATTTATATATTATAATATATATTAAAACACAATGTTGTCATTTCTCTTTACTTAGTTAAGTATTCCTTGACATAATATGGATTACTACAGTCATCAAATAAGTCTATTTACTGAATTTTCATTATTTCTTATTTACTCACCTGGTAAACAGCTGGTTATTACACACCTGGTGTGCACAGCTGTCACCAAGGTAACAGTTAAATATATAATAAAAAAAACAACACACTTTTGGTTACCACATTGAATCCATATATGTCCCATATCTTATGTCACAGTTTTGGAAATTTAGAAAATAGTTAAAATAAGGAAATGTGGAAAAAAATTTATAAAAAGAAAAAATGTTTTTTTTACTTAATTTACATTTAATTTAATTTAGAAAAATCAGAACACGAACACACACACCAGCTGACCTGCCTGTACATGGTTTTCTCTGTATGTATAAATAAATACAAAAGTAATGCTAATCATAAAAGGCGTTAGCAGTGTCTGTAAATCATGTGTGAATGCACTGAGGATTTTTAAACGGCTTACAGGTTTATTTTGCCCCACATGTAGTGTTTGTTTACATGTTTATACGTAAACATAAAAGCATGTAAACAAACACTCAGTGACGCTGTGATAGAAAGCAGGCTTGTTTAGATCCGTGTACAAGTAGAAAAAAAACATTTTAGCATCTTAAAACTCTCCTACAGTGCTGCTACGTGCTAACAGGCTAGCATGCTAGCAGCTCTTCCTGGAGTTACCTGCACAGATCCTGGTACCACGAGCTGTCACCGGAGCTCTGCGCGTGGAGCAGCATCAGCGCGAGCAGCGTCAGCGCGAGCAGCAGCGGCCCGGTCCGGGAGCCTGCTGCACTCATACTGCTGGTTACCCCGATATACACACTCAGTACGCGCTCTCCGACATGATACAGCACTGTGTGTGTGTGTGTGTGTGTGTGTCTCTCTCTCTCTCTCTCTCTCTGTGTGTGTGAGTGTGTGTGTGACTAGCCGAGCAGGAACTGGCTATGCTAACCGCGAGGTCACATGACGAGCTGGCGCATGAGGAGGTCACGTGGTGTGACTCATCATTACAACATGGCGCCGCTCCAAATATTTTAGTTCATTTTAATTTACACTCCGTTCTGCTTTCTCTTTTATCTCCAGTTTCCCTTTGCCAGCCCCTCTTTTCATGTTTTTCCCTCTTTCTCTCTCACCTTTCACTTCATTCTTCCTTTCCTTTACCTTACTCGTTCTTTCTTCCTTTCTGTCAATTTCACTTTTTTTGGTCTTTGTTTTCATTCTCTCTCCTTTCACTTCCTGCCCTCTTCCTTTTCTTTCTTCCTTCCTTACATTCTTTCACTTCTTTCTCTCTCACCTTTCACTTCATTCTTTCTTTCAATTACCTTACGCTTTCTTCCTTTCATTATTTCACTTCTTTCTATCCTTTTCTTTCTTTCTCTCACCTTTCACTTCGTTATTTCTTTCCTGTACCTTTCTTTCTTTCAATTTCACTTTATTTTCTTTTTTCCTCACCTTTCACTTCCTTCCCTCCTTCCTTTCCTTTTTCTTCCTTACATTCTTTCAGTTCACATCCTTCCTTCTTTTTTCCCTCCTTAACTTTCTTTCCTAGACTTCTACTACTAGTGCCGGCACACAGACTGGGTGTATTCAGACCTAAAATAACAAAATAATAAGGAATTAAAAATGATAATACAATTATTAAAATAAAACGAATAAAATCGCTCTCTAGGGATCTAAGAGATAACCTATTAGTGAAAGACTTATTTGTGGCTATTTGTTTTATCTTTATCGAGTTGGACTTTAATTGGTCGCCATGGTCTAGTTTATAGGTGTGTGCTGCCACCTTGTGTACAGATACCTGTACTACAACTTGACAGTTCAGAAATCCGCCCGTAAAGGAGATTGTTATCGCATGGTTATTCTTTTTAGGATCATTGTCAATTGTGAGTTACAAACCTTGAAATGACATTAAAGCTTAACATCTATGTGTGAATTGATGTCCAGGTGAAGGCTATAACATACGTCTTAACATAATGCTGCATGTCAGGATGGCCGAGCGGTCTAAGGCGCTGCGTTCAGGTCGCAGTCTCCTCTGGAGGCGTGGGTTCGAATCCCACTTCTGACAGTAACTTTAGTCCCTTTTCATCTTTATTGACCACATTTTCCATTTCCTTTACTCATTTGACTTTATTTCCTGGCTTTTATTCCTTTATTTATTTTTTTTTTCTTTTAAGGCAAAATTCCTTTCTCTACCCCCCCCCCTTTCTGTTCTTACTTAGCTCTAGCATTTCCTCTATTCTATCTGTCTCGTTTCCTGTTATTTCTGCTCACCCTCTTTTTTTTCTTTTGTCCCTTCCCTTTCTGGTATTTTTTCAATTTTCCCCCTTTCTTTTATCCTTTTCCGTTTCTTTGTCTTTGTTGTTTTTACTTCATTTTTTTCCCATCACCTACCTTTTAGTTTTCTTTATTCATCTTCATTCTCTCTATCTTTCTTTCCACTGAAGTGTTGTCATGCTTTATTAGTGCTTCCTCTGTTCTTAACATATTTCTCCAACATTTTACCCTATAGTTTATTCCAGGAATATATGTCTACGTAATCTATTATGATAACTAAACTTGGCCAAAAACATGAATAATAAATTTTTTTCGTGTTTTTTTTTAAAAGATAATATCGTAACCATACTACTCGTATCAAAAACCATCATCTTCTGAAATCCTGAACACAATATTTCAAACTAAACATACAGATATGCACTGCAATAAAAATAAATAAATAAAAATAAACAAAATAAATAATGAAAATCATACTGTGGACTATGCTGTCTGTAAGGGAAATAAAAGTTGAAAATGCTTTTATACAATAATCAACAATTATCACGAAAAAAAGAACACAAAAACGTGAAGTTTCAAGCAGGAAAAGTAATTTGACAGCATATTTACACTTACCATTTTGTACAATATTAATAATCAAAATATCAAGCAACCAGTAATCAGCAGAATATATAGAAACATTCTCTCAACATGAAGTCCTGTTTTGACAAACTCCGGGAATCCACTGTTGACTTCACTGCAGTCCGGTGACACCTGTGGAGTAAATGTTTCAGCTGTAATTCAACTCCCAGGTTTATATTTATGCACTCATTCTAATACATTTTTGTTACTATTATAACAATAGAGACTTGTCTGGTGGACATGCTACTTAATTAGTTTTTTTTTTAAAGCATTTATAGGCGTCGTCTCCAGTGTCACTGCGCTCTAACTTCAGGTTTTCTGACAGAGGAAAGTTTCCAGGATGGAATTTTGAAGTTTCTCTGTACCATGATGAGCTCATTTTTCTTGGCCTTAATGAAAAAAAAAAAAAGAGGCTGGGGATGAGAGGAATGTTTCTATATTACAGCTGCTATAAAGTCAGTGACAACAGGAATGAACTTGCTTTGCAGTGTAACAGCCTAGAGCTTGTACGTCAGACTGGGAGAGCCGTTCTTGTTGATGCTGGGCACCTAGGAGTTGATTCACAGGTGTATAAAGCCTCATGTGATCTGGCAGGTGAGGTCAGGAGCACCTGTGCAAAGCAAATGTTCCATTTTATTCACACCACTTAACTACAGATGATCACTTGTCACGTGGGCGGGGTTTGTCGGGACACATGCGCAGGTGAGAAGACAGCTTAGTAAAACTCATTGAGTTTAATACTTGAGAACACGCACGCACGCACGCACGCACACAGGCAGAGGCACAAAAACGTCAGGCAGAAGAGTAATCCAAACAACAGAAACTAGGTCGAGCGATCGACAAACAGGGTATCAAAGATATTCCAGGAAAACAGAAATCAGAAACACATCAGAGTCTAAAACACAAGAAAACAATCACAGGGACCAGGGCTTGGCAATAGCGTGACGGAAGTGAAACGAATGCTTCGCGAATACGAAGCACAACCGAGAGTCATTATAAACACTGGATGATTGTCCTGAGATTGGAAGCACCGGCATCCAATTACTGGTCACGTGACCTGGCTGGGAGTGTGCACTCAAGGGAACTATAGTCCTATGTAATTCGCGCCATAATGCGGAAGTGCGCGCTTCCGCGCTGTGCGCGACGGAGACAATGAGAGCGCTGCACACGTGACTGAGTCCATGATGCCTGCCGTGCTTGCGGAGAGGGGCAGAATCGTGACAGCATTGGGCGGCGAGCACGACCGGAACAGGGGCAGGCTCTGAGACTTGAGCGGCATCAGTGACTTGAGCTGTGACTGGCTCTGAGATTTGCGCTGTGACTAGAGCTGCGACGGGAACTTGCGCTGAGAGAGTATGGCATCGATTAGATGAGCACATAAGCCACATTGTGGCTGGCTGCCCAGTATTAGAACCAACCAAATATCTTCATAGGCACAACAAAGTGGCAAGCTATCTGCATTGGTCGGTCTGCAAGGAACTCGGCCATGATGTGCCTGAGCGGTGGATTGACCGTGACCCAGAAGAGGTCACAAACATCAGTGCCTTGATTACAATTATGTGGAAGACGGGATGGCCATTACCACCAATACAGTCAAGTTGGAGAACTGGCCTGACATAGTAAATCCACGGCAAGAAGGCTAAAACATGCCACCTAATTGATGCTATGATCCCAGACAATGCTAATCTTCTAACAAAAGAAACCAAGAAAATCAGAAAATACAGCAATCTGGTGATCAAAATTAATCAAATGTGGGCCTCAAAAACAGCACCAGTTGTCCTTGCAGCGCTTGGAACCCTAAGGGATTCAGTGACAACCTGGAGCTGCTCCCAGGAAGCCATGTGTAAAAGACCTTTGTAAAGACTGAATTTGATGCAATGGCTGCAATGTGTATTTACTAACCATTGTCTCCTGAGTACTTGAAAGATAAGAAAGGTTCAAGAGCTGTTAAATTTTGAAGATAAGGTAAGATTTAAAAAAAATCAGAACCCAAAATAGAAATCTGAAGGAAAAAAAAAAAAAAAAGAAAAAAAAAAAACAGTGTCTTAGGCCAAAGGGAAAGCTTCTTGGATTCCCAATGAAACAATGACTGTCGGTGGTAAAACAAATACTTATGTTCCACACAAAAGGCTACTCATCTTCTGTTATGTTATATATATATATATATATATATTAAAAAAAAAAAAGGAGTTAAAGCGCTTGTCAGGTATTTTATAATATTCCTGAAGATGCTTTTGTAAAGTATGCAAGTAACACCATGATTCCTTTTTATCATGCCATTTTAGAGTGATCTAAAACTCCTTAGGATAAAACAGGCTGAGTTTAGTGAAGTGACTTTAAATCGTTTAGGTCTACCTTTAAATATATAAGTAGCTTTGCACTGATTCACTAACATCTTGAAAAGAAAACTCTGTTAGCTGCACTCTCTCTGCACATGTGAGAAGCTTCACTCTGAGAGGTAAACAATGGCTTCCGTGCAAAGATTTAAGCTTTTTTTTTTTAATGGATGAACTCGAGTTTGAAATGGAAAATAAAGTAGCCGACACCAACCACCAATGCCATAATCAAGATTACAGATGGCCTTTTCAGAAAAGTAATCTTAAACTCAGCTTTAAATCCTATGTTTTAGTGACATTCTTAATTTTCTTTACAATATTTTTCCAAAACAGCAGAGAAAGTAGGCCTATGCTACTCACTGCAGCGCTAACAAACTATATAGCATACTAGATATTACTGAGCATGGTCGTGATTTTACACTTTAAATATGTAATGTTTACACCTGCTTTGACAGTAAGCCTACTGGCATGCCCCAATTATGATGACGTACTGTGGGTGACGGTGTAAACAAACTGTCGTGCAAAATAATGTTCTGAAGCATATCATGTCCGATTGTGACCTTCATGCAAAACAAACATTTTAGAAAATGTTTTACACAGATTGTTGCAATAAAACTGTGTAAAATGTCACGACAAATCATAGCTAGATTAATGTTTTTCTACTAAAGTGACACTAAGACTGTAAAGGTTTAGCACACTAAATTACATGAGCAATTCTGGGTCCTAGCACATCGTATAGCTAGGTTTTTGTTATAGTTTGTCATAGTTAAACCTATCCCGAGCTTAACTGTTGGCTGTCATTACTCTATAGTTGAGTTAAAGAAATACAATGGAATAGCTTTGCTATGGTTTTCACGTAGCTGTTTTTATCATGACATCCAGCTGCTTGTGTACACATGAAATATTCCTGAAACTAAATACATAGTTAAATACATAATAATTACATAGCTTCTGTGACTCGTCACATCACAAGGCTAAGCTATACACTAGCTAAATTGAACTAGCAGCAGCCAACAGCCTGACGTGAAGGAGATGCTTATCAATCCAATAATATGGTCACATCAGATAATGTAGCCTACCAGATCATGTTTGTCAAACTGCACGTTTTTCTAAATTTTGCATCCTGGAAAGAATGCTAATGCTAGCTGACTGGCTAATGTTAACCGACGATTTTGGTCATGCAAGCTAACTAAAAGATTTTACTTTACTTTACAATATTCAGTACAGTCTTTAATGTTTGATTTATTGGAATTCTTGAACATTTTACCTATGGCACAGCTCCAGCTTAAGATTTGTAAATATAAATTTTGCAAACACTGCTACTCCTGCTCTTATCGGATTAAGACGTCCGTTGCTGCGGTGTATGCGATGAGTTTGTAGATGAATAGGAGTCTGGGATATCCTCGGTTAGCCATGTTTCTGTAAAAACTAAGGCACAGATCCCTGAACTTTTGGCTTAGACTACAGGTCTCTGGCTGGAGAAGAGCTGCGCTGCCCAGGCCTGATCCCAGAGGCAGTAGCTAGCATCTATGCCACATCTCAGTGCAGGTCAAGCGGCTCAGCAAGGGTCAGTGGATCTTCAGGAACTTCCCCGAAAATGAAATTCATCCACTCTTTTTGAAAATTATCTTCCTTTGGAAGACTATGTTGGTTTTCTTTTTTCTGACACCCTTTTCTAATTGGCCCGTTCCCTCTGCCTATTTCCTTTCTATGGCCATCACAGACTAGGAAGGTAACAGCGCACTTAGAAAGTCCTAGTACATTCTGAAGTCAGACATATCTTATTTCAGATCTTTTGTAAACACTCAATGCTTATTACATGCCCAGTGTAAATAATCCACACATGTAACACAGATAATATAATATAAGGTACTTACATTGGCTTAAATTAGAATGCAGGCCATATGTTGTCTGTGTTGATTCATGTTCGTCAGGGCTTCCACTTCAGTCTCTCCTTCCACACAGCCTTTAGAAATATCTTCATTACCATTTGATGACATGTCCTCCAAATATCTATGTGGCACTCTCTCCACCTTCGATTGTGTTCGTTCATATTTGGCAGATACAGCTTCGTAGACATTCTCTACGGAGTTGGACTTGATTTCCATTTTATGGCCTAGACGTAGCTGAAACCATATTCCAAGCTCATTGTCTATGTAGTGCGCATGACCAGCATCAACCAATTCTTCAGCAACATTTCTGTTGGACGTGACAACATCAACCGCCCACTGTGCATCTGAAACATAATGTCTGAAGAATATATTAAGATTTTTTTGATACATACACTGTTGGAAAAACATAGCAGCATGGTCAGACCACTGCAGCTTATCAGCTGGCTTAATTCCTCTTAACAAGCAAGGGTAAGTGATCTTTGGAAGTCCAGCAAGTTCAACAGGAAGCACTTTAAGTTTGCAGACATCTTGACATGCCAAATGTACAAAATACCCATAATCAACCAGATTAATGATCACCGATATGTCATCACATTGTACTATCTCTGCTCTACACCATTTTTTCTTCTCTTCAGACTTTATAAGGCAGCCAGCACCAGGAATCAGATGAGCCCCTAGTAATGGAGGCAAGTCGTCGGGTAGGTCTTCAAGGACATTTGACACAGTATTCATGATGAGAAGTTGGTCCTCAAGTACAACATAAAATTCACCAGGCGTGGTGACTGCTGCAGCAAATCCTGAGTATTCATAATCCTTTTGAACAGGTGCAAGAAACAGACGTTGCATCTCATCTTCTTTGTCCTTTGGTTTCTCTGTAGGAATGGTCAAGGCCAATCGTGCAGGGCAATCATGTTCTGAAGTGGGCTGATGTACAACAGACTGACATTTTTTTAAACTGATATCCTGTCCATCTGCTCCTGCAATCTCTAGCAGTTCAACAGACCAACCACATGAATGTTTTGATTCATTCAAAAGTTCATTCTCTGGTACACTGATATGTACGTCAGGCTTCTGTGGCAAATGGCCTTCACAAACACTTTGTTTCTCATCACAATTACATTTGTAGGCACAAGCTTTTCTGTTTGTTCTTAATTTCTGCATGCAATGTGTGTCCTTTTTGGCCTGCCCTTTTTCCAAGGTTTTTTCTTGAACCACTTTAGTGTCATTGGTTTCACTTTCAAACATTTTGGTCTCTTTTTTAATGCTAGATGATTCTGCTTCAGTTTTTTCACAGATACTTGTAGGGGAATAGTCATCTTCATGTACTGTTGCATACATCTCTTGCCTTTGCTTAGCCTGGCCTGAATCTGGAACCTTGTCTTCTGTTGCTTCAGCAGGATCAGATTCTCTTGACTCATGCAAAGAGTCAAGTCCCTGAATGCTCACTTCCCATGCATAGCCAAGATTCTGCACAAACTCCACCATCAGAGGTTTATCATGTGCGTCACTGAGAAAAGACTCAACATCCTCCAAATTATATGCCTTTGAAAGTTTGCAGCGAGTGCTTAATCTTGCCTTGGACAGAAACTTGCTTGATAATGGGTAAATTGTCTTCTTGTCAACAGTTGCTGTATTTCCATAGTCAACAAATTCAACTGTTAGGTAACCACTGGATGCTACACTGTTGACAGCTGCTCGATATAAGGCCAAGTCCATGTCATATCTAGCAGCAACAAGATCCCCTACTTTTACATTTGAGGTAAGATTTTGCAAACGTTTAGTGAAAGAGCTGCTGTTTAGTCCTGCCCTCATTTTAAGGATAATATGTTCATCCTTTTCCATTTGTATGAAGAAGCTGTCAACAGAGTCACGGTGGGAAATAAACCCTATGCTTCTGAAACCGGGTGCAATTTTGATGGCTGGTAGATCACTAATTTTTGGCAACAACTTAGAAGACTGTAAGTTAGAAGTGAATGGAATGGCACACTTTTCTTTCTGCAGTTGTTTTGTGGGCTTCAGGCTGTGTTTTTCTTTGCCCTCACCATTGTTTGCAGAACTATTATTTAAACTCTGAGGTTTTTCTTGAGATTTTAAATTGGATAATTTCTTTTGACCATATTGTCCATTTCCCTGTATGACTTTGCTATGGCCTGGTGTCCTCTCCGATTTGACCATAGATTCCACATGTCTCCCATTGGTCTTAAATTTGTTGCCAACAGAAGACACATTCACAACTTCTTTGCAGCAATCACTGATACGTTTTATGACAGATTTACCTTTTTGTCCATGAATTGCTACCATCTCTCTTACTTTCTTATTAATATGAATGTCACCATCAAACAGGTCACAAATGAAATGCCCACTGCTGTTTGTGGCTACAAATTTAGCTCGAAGGCCCTTGTTGAGGGTGGCGTTCTGAAGCCATGTATTAACTTCAGGCAAATGTTCCTCCTCTGGAATACTTAAAAGACTACACCTTAAAGCTTGCATGGGTGTCAAAAGCAAATCAACTGCCTTTATGGAGATGGGTAGGACATTATTTTTTTCAGTAACCTGCTTGCCTCCATAATCTACAAAGAATACATTAAAGTGTAGACTGGACTGGGCAGGCCAAACAAATGACCTGTACCACTTACCATCTTCAGAATATTTGGCCAAGCAAACACTGCCAGTTTTACCGTTACGCGGCCGACTCATTAACTCTTCACTTTCTTTCATAGCTCTATCCATAAGCTGCTCAATAATTTTAGTATTTCTGTCCAGCTGGAGATAGATTTCCCAAGGACTGACAACATGAGTGGGGAACACCAACTCTTCACTTCCAATGGTAACATCAAAAGAAGAATAAACAAAAGAGCATGGATTGACAGATGGAAGCAGCTGGTTTGGATGCTGTATTTCCTTGGCAACACCCTTTTCAATGAGATGTGTGGAGGCTCGTTGAAGAGGTGTAAACAAGTCGACCACATTGGAGAGGCCTTTATTTGCAACAAAAATCTTGGAGTAGATTCTGCATTTCAGATTACATGAACATCCAGAAGTAAAATCTTTTAACAAGGTGCATGCTTCATCAGACCACACATCTCCAACTGGGTCAATTAAGTTGGACATACTACATCTAAATGCTTGCCCTTCAAGCTCAAGAAACTCAGGATTTAGCCCTTGAAGTTTTTGCAGCTTTTCTTGAACAACCATGCCATAGTCGACTAGAATCACCTTAACGTTTAGCTCAGTTCCTCCAAGAATACAGCCCCTGTACCACTTATTATCCAGCTGAAATTGGACAGCACAACACACACTGTGGGGCTGTAAAACAGAAGTGTTTGTCTGGTAAAACTTTTGTAGTCTTTCCATTAATCTGTCCAAGTCGTTCTTGCTTTTCTTGTTCTGGCACCAAAAATCTGACGGGGAACTGACATGTGAACACAGGACAGTAATCACAGCTCCTGGCTTAAATTTCTGATCTTTGAAAATTTCTACAGAAATGCATTTGTGCGTCTCAGTGTGCACTTGTTTGTCCGCAGCAATCTCTTGCCTTGTCACCTTGATCGGGAGTTTCTGTGACATATTTTTACAAGAATTCTTAGCAAACTGCCTTCTCGCAAATGTCTTGCCTGTTTTGTTATTTTTTTCTGCAGGTGTGCCAGGAGTCATCATCACACTGTATGTCCAGTATTTTGCCATATTTGCACTTGTTAAAAGTGTTGCAATACTTTCGCTTTTCTCATACCCTTTCTCGTACAACTCCACTACAAACACATCACTCCTTCGGTGAATCAAGTGAACCAGGAACGCTTTATTCGAGGTGGCTTTCCTGAAGAAGTCTGTTGCTGCGGCTGTCCAAACATATTCCAGTGGAACAACATGAGCTAAGGAACATTTGAGAGCAAACTCCGGCTCCACAGTAAATTCAATGGGTATTTTCTTTATCAACATGCTTGGCACCTTTTCTGTATTTCCAAAGTCAATAAAAAGCACCTCAGCACCATATTCAAGAATATCCACCACACGAGCTCTGTAGTAATGCATGTCTATTTCATACATGGCACAACAGAGTTGACCAGGCACTGGATCCTGAAGGATTTCCTCATTCAATTCTAATCTACTAAACCAATCATTCAGTTTAGTCATCATGGCCTCAAATCGATCACAGGACTTTGCTGTTCTCACCCAGAAATCATGAGGACTCTGAACATGCTCAACGTAAGCCTCAAATACAGACCCATCCTGTAGGAGTTCGGAAGCAACCAAATTCTTTGAGAGTCCCACCTTTTTTGTCTCAGTCGAGATGCAACTTGATCGGTGCAAATCAGTGAGAATACCACGGTTTGCCATTTGATCGAATTCTTTTGATTGTACTGTTTTGATAGGTGCACAGTCAATCAAATTGCTGAGCGTGACTGAACAGACATGCTTTTCCTTGCTTAAGTCATTGACTGTAATTACAAGTTCCTTTCCAAGTAATCCTTTACTGAGAAGCCTCAGTTGCTGGTTCACTGCTGCTTTGTCTTTGTCACCCAAACAAGAAAGAGAACATGGGAAAGTCATGACTGGTCTCAGGAAAAAATCTGATGGTAAATGAAAGATGTTTTCAACTTTTACAGATTCACAATACCCGTAGTCAACAAATACAACCCGAACTTGGGAGTTAATGGGGAGGCACTGCACTAAACCTCTGTGCCATTTTTCATCTTTGCCTTTGATCGCACATAGTAAGCCCATATTTTCACCTGGCTTGTCTCGGAAATCAACATTCCTCGACTCGCACACATGTTCCAACTGTTTTGACATCTCTTTAAGTTCCTTTGCAGCAGAGGATAACTGGCAGTAAAATAATCCAGGGTTTATGGCAGCAGCTATTCTAACTCTTTCCTTCTGTCCAACAATCAACTTACAGCCATTGAGCAAAAGAATATTTTCATAGCCACATAAATTAGAGGATTTAAAGGAAATCTCTTGTGCAATTTGCTTTTCAACGAGCAAATCTGGGACAGACTCATAGCTGTGTTGAATTGGTACATCTACTGTCAGTTCCACCAGTAGCAGAAATGTGTCTGTATCCACATGTCTGCCCAAGTTCAATCTTAATAAATCTTTGGTTATTTCTGGAACTTCCAGAATAAGAACCTTGTATGGCAGAAGACCATGGATATATCCTTTGATATGTCTGCCTATCAAAGAGGAGAAATATGCCTCCGATGTTCGGTCCCAGCATTCATTAACTGGCAGCACATTAGCAATGATCCCACAGACAATCTTTGGTGGGAGCATAAGCAAGGAATCAGAAACCGTAGACAAACGGTTGGGACCAACGGTGAGAATATTTCCATGGTCCAGCAGGAACACATCAAACAAATCTCCTGATTTCTTCTGAACTCTTCCTCTGTACCAATGACTAGACAGAAAATCTTCCACCAAGCACAAGTCTCCAACTTCCACAGATATAGGTGTTTTGGGAACATTCCGAACTTCCACTTGAAGAATGTTGTAGTCCAGCTCACAGATGGTAGCATAATGACCTTGAAAGTGGACCAACGTATTGTCAGGATAGCAGTCAGTGCGTGTTATTTTCAGGTCCACTGGCCAGAGGGCACATGAAGCAGGAAGCTTTAAATCCTCCCTTGATCTAAAAGAACAATTACGTACTTAAATAAACAGCAAGAAATAGACATAATGATAATGATTCATAATGATCAGTGTAAAAAGTCTAATATGGTTTTTAGAACAAAAAACTAATTTACAAAGGACAATCACTATTTTTGAACAGAGGTATGGAACAAGAGACAGGCCAGTATTTCAGGACAATGTTTACAACATGATATTCCCGGGACACAGCATTACTTACGTAAATGAAGTGTTTAACATTACATACCAAAATATGCTCACAAAATATTAGGTTTCATAAAAAGCAGGAATAAGAGGATAGCAGGTTGAATTAATCCTTATAATTAACATGTGATCTTCAACAGTGTTCAAGATTTCTTTTATGATGACCATTACGCAATGCCGTTCAAGCATCTGTTGATAGTGGTGCAGTGGGACTTAGCCCTCTTTTAATCTTTACCTAAACAGAGAGATGCAGTGGCACTTTAGTCCTTTCGTCTGTCCAGCTCTCTCTCACCCTCTCATCTGTACATTCTGCTCAAACAGGTCAGCTTCATCGTTCTTGCTAATACCACCTTCAATGCCATCATGCTTGTCATTTTGTAGATGGCCAACTAGCTGAGCCAAGTCTCTGCCACAACCCGGCACTACTGCGTCGTACAGTTCCACTACATATTTTTGGTACTGTTTCCCTTGTTGGGTCTCATTTCTAAGATGTTGAACATCGTTGGAAAATGGGGAGTGAAAAAGAAAGCGCCTACACTTTTGTCATAAAAATAAAAAATTTAGGATCGTTTCCCCAAGATCCTCAGTACAGAACTGTATTGAAAACACTTCAAAACAGCTTACAGCATCTGAAGCACTTACAGCATCTGATGTAAAATTTTAATTTCTCACATAAATATCAGGAAACATCAAAATCGAACTCGATAGAAGCGGACTAGACATGACCTTTGGAAAATTTAACCATTTGGAAATGATTATAGCATACAATTCAAAATTATGCATTACATTTAAATTTCAGATAATTTAATATTACATTTGTAAAATTTAATTTAAGACTAATTTGAAGGACCCGTGAAGACTGACAAATAATAAAAAAATAATAAAATGAAATTAATATTGAGTCAGTAAAAAAAATAAAAATACAGATTTTTGTTTGTTGTTAACTCGTGTGCTCTAATTTTTGGCTGGGATTTTTCCTTCCTGCAAAATAATTACCTTTTTGGTACACTGTTCTTCTTAACATTAACTTTATATTAAAAGTATTAAATCTATTTCTTGAGGCTTTACCTTTCTTAAACCATTATTATTTTACTGAAACAAACTTCTCAACATCATTTGCAATTCACAAGACCTTAAAGATGAAATGTGCTGAAAATTAGCTTAAACAAAATTAGTCTCTCACATGTCGGTCTGTTTCCAGTCCATTTCATCAGATAAAGCTTCATACACAAGACCACTTGTCTGCAAAGATACAGAAAAACACCGCCGTCAACAAGGTCTCTGTGTCTTTTTTCCTCTTTCAATTCATGTCTTTAATATAATACAATATATTGCTTTTGCTTCCTTTACTCAATTTTATATATATTAGCATCAGTTCCACAGTTTGCATGTCCTTTCATGTAACAGCACAGATATACTTCAACCAGCAACGTGAATCAACTTGGTTGCAATACTGTTGTTCACTCTCCACTCTGTAAAACAAACAGTTGTCTATAGACAAAATGTTACTGTGTTCCAAAAAAGTATAGACATACCGAAAATTTCACACATTTTTAAGCCTTTAAGCTTTTTGGCGAGACTTGTGTATGTATCTGTGAACAGATGTTTCAACAGAAATAAAAACACAAGAACCAGCTTGTCTACAGCCAGGTCTCCCTTAAACTGCTCAATTTGAAATTGTACACAAAAAACTAGTAATGGAAAAACTCTCAAATATCACAAAGCTGTTTATACGCTCCTAAGAGGTGGTTTTCAGACGATTCGACAAAGTAATATTTCGCAAAAATTTAAAAGGGAAAAACATTCTTCTCATTCCATTAAACACTACCATGGCTACTGTGGTGGATGCCATCAAAATCCCACGCCAAATATCAGGTCACAGATATCCGAATGGCTATTATGAAAGGACAAAACCCAGCTTTAATAGAATAATCTTACTCAGTGGAAACCTTGACAATTCATAATTGTGTTTTGTCGACTTTTCTTTAAAAAAAAAAAAACTTTTTTTGCACAAAACAGCAATGGAAACCTGACTTATTGTTTTATTTCAAGCTACTTGAAACTGGATATCAAATGTTATTTAAAAGACATTACCTATCTATAATGTATAAGCTTATTAAATTAGGATGTTTTAAATTAGGATATACAGTTCAGTTAAGAAAGTATGATGACATTAATAATGAAATAATGGTAATGATAAAAATGGTCATTTTGGCAAAAATAAATAAATAAAATCACCGTTGTAGCTAAGTTGATTTGAGTTGGGTTAACTGGAGAATGTTTTATCTTCATTAAAATGAAATAAAATCTTTTGATGTTTTGGTTTAGCTAGCCACTAGTACATTGTTAATATCAGTTAACTATATTAATTATTGACAACACCGAAAAGATTAATTCAAAAACGGGGGAAAAAAAAAAAAAATGGTACTTTTTTTTTTTAAGTGCAAAAGAAAAAAAAAGGAAAAACATTTTGACCTAAAACGCCTACAATGAAATGTCAAATCTAATGTTAAGAGGATGATAATTAGAAAGTAAGATTAAACACGCTGGGCTTTCCTTTCTTCTGAGCCGGTCAGCGTTCAGACGAGTTCAAACACGAGTAGCAAATCAAAAGAGAAAAATATTAGTCATGTGAACATTAGTATAAAAAATGTACTGTTATATTTGTTTTTTACTGTTTACTGCTCACTCCTGCAGAATCACCTAGAGGTCTACCATCCAGAGCAGTTTTCGTGGTAAGCGAATCCTGACTGCACAGCTGGGAATGTAATTACACCCTTCCCAACACTCCTCAAACCTGAAATAGTGGAAAGGATGAAATGATTAGTTGAACAGTTGATAACTTCATGTTAAACTTAGTGATTTTCTGATCACATAGCACATAGTTATAGAAGCGAGTTATTTGTAATCGCATTAGCCAGTGTCACTCAGATGAGAATGGGTTCCCTTTTGAGACTGGTTCCTCGAACATCGTCTCTCAGGGAGCTTTTCCTTGCCACCATCGCCTCTGGCTTGCTCATTAGGGATAAACTTATAAATTCAAAACCAAAATTTATATATTTCTGTAAAGCTGCTTTGCAACAATGTCCATTGTTAAATTCGCTATACAAATAAAATTGAGTCGAACTGATTTGAAGAAAACAATATAGTTTATACAATAAAAAACTGAAGGAAAGGAAATTGAAAACATTATGGATTTTGAAGGACGGACTTTATTTCTGAAATATGGATTGTGATTATTACAACAGGAATCCGAATTACCTAGCCTACCGTATTGCACTTTATGTACACTATCTTATATTGAGTCTAGTCTGTGTATATCTGAATTTACATACTGTCTTGTATTGTCATATGTTCACTGCTAGTGTTGTCTTTGTGCAGAATG
>JAQQZR010000020.1:13424421-13455599 GCA_030068235.1 Notoglanidium macrostoma | reverse complement strand
GTTGCACTAGTGACATCAACAGCCAAAACCAAATTCCTTGTATGTATAACTTACTTGGTGAAATAAATCTGATTCTGATTCAACTGAAAAGAAATAATAACCAGTAACCAAACTCCACCATATGTTTTTACCTATTAATGATGTTAAATAAAAAAAAATGCAAATCTTGTGTGGAACGTTATATTGGGTGGATCTTTTAAAGCTACACTGTGTAGGATTTCTGCCATCTGGTGGTGAAATTTCAGACTTGCAACCAGATGAATGACCCCTCTCTAACCCTAACCCCTTTCCCTTTGCGTATTAAAAAGGTACGGTGGCCATCAGGTGCCCGCAGCGTACGATCCGAGTGCTTCCAAAATGATATCATCTATCACAACATTGGGTAACCAGTAAACTGATAAGGTTACTTTATATAGATATTTAGAAATTATTTAGGCTATTTAGGCTGTAAAACTATAGGTCATAACTTCAATGCAAGATAGACTGTGCTGTTCCACATTGTGTAGCATTGTATTGCTAAAGTTAGTAGGATTATTTTGCTTTTTCTCCGTTCGAAGAGTCAAATATCGGGTAGAGCAGCCAGTAAAGTTTCAAAGGTGAGAGGAGAGAGAGAAGGAATGAGAGAGGAGAGAGAGAGTGTGAGAGATGGTGGAGAGGTCAGAGCCAGGCGTGGAAGCGGAGTTTACCAGCAGCTGCAAGGAAGAAAAAGAGAGTGGAAGCCATCCAAAGGTAGTGAAAATAAGTAACAGAGCTTTGTATTTATAAAGTTATTTTATTATATCGGTCTGCACGATATGAACACCAAAAGAAAGAAAGTGGTATTTACACAGCAGCTCTGTGCTTTACCTGCAGCAGTGTTACTGTAGTTCGGCATGTTATTGCTGTGTAACTGGAGTCATTACTTGAGAAACGTCAGCGATGCTAAGGAACGATTATAAATAAATACTACAAAGGAACAGTATCATGCAGTGATATTTTGACATTATTTAAATCCAATTACCTTTCCAGCACAAAACAGGTGTCACTGAAAACATTAGTCTCACATCAGCGATTTCCATCTTGGAAAATCCACACCGTGTTTTGTTTAGAGTGTTTTTCCGTCATGTTGCCTGATTACGGCTCGTTTTGCTTCATGCTTTCGCTTCTTTGATGAGGATTTAAGCTCCCTTACAGGTTTCTTGTGTTAAATAATAAGTATGATCCTCCGATGTTTAGAAAGTTTGATTTCTCAAACACTGAATCCTTTCCTTTCTTCTTCGTCCTTCTTCTGGATTCACGCTGCCGCTTGGCCCATAAACGTGGACCCGTTGCCCTGTGTAGCTATAAATGGCTCATTCTAAGCTTACAAAAACACAATGATTTGTAATTACATGTATTTGTACACTAGTGAAAACATACTTATGAAAACTGTACTCCATTTCTGCTAATAGATTTCCCCTAAATCCTACATAGTGTAGCTTTAAACAATTTAATCAGACCAGATAAATGGAAAGATAAGCAAGACATTTAGGATTTTTTTTTCTCCCCCTGGGCTCCCATTATTTTTCCATAGTTAGCATTCCATTTTGATTTATTTTATTAGCCATGGGCTAGTTTCATTAAATATGGAAATGGTTCAGGACTTGCTTACAAGTGTCCGTTTCCTGTGAACATTTTGGCCCCTATTTAGGAGGCCATATTTTAATAAATATAAAATAACGTCGACAGAAGTCAGAAAAGTCAGCCTCAAACGCTTTAATTTCAGAGTCTTAAAGAAGAAAGAGAAGTTAGCAAGAGACGCTAGTGTGGAATTTAAAAAAGAAAAGGTGAGCCGTTACTCACCAAGGCGACACTGATGTCTCGCGCTCAAGCAGATTAATGTGATTAGCTTCCTAAGTCAATTTATGTAGGTAGGCAGCTCTTTAGCTACTTGGCTTGAATTTAACACCGACATATCGTTTAAAATACATTCTGACAAACAACCTTCATGAAAGTATTCGTCACAGTACCTTATTTTATTTACTTTACCTCAGAAAGTCGTGAGGCACGTGCTCAGTTTCACCTCCGCCTCAGTTCAGTGGTTTTTTTTTTTACCCAGAAGTCGACGCGCTGAATGCTGTGTTCAAGTTCCCAACGTAAAACTGTTAATGTTTGTACAAAATAAACAATTACTTACTTAGCCCACGATCTTTAAGGTTAAAAATCAGTATTAAGTAGGTAACTATGTAAAGATCATGCCCATGTGGGTTTGTTTACATATAAATGACCAAGATCACGCAATGAATATCTATTTTGTTATTTTTAAAATATTATATTTATTTTGTGCTGTGCCCCTGAAGTCCTGAAACCTGATTTTTTAAAGTTGTTTACTATACATGTATATGCGTCTCAGATACACACAGCAACCATATAATGGAGAGAATTCAGTTAAAGAATATTTATTTTCACCTCGGTATATCACAATGACAGTCTTGCTGCTCTTGTACATAGATGTGGGGTGAATTTGTAGTACATTATCTTGTGTGCACAAGATTAAAAAAAAAAAAAAAAAAGTCACCTTTAGGGGCTCCTTTGCAATAATGAGGGTCAAATATTCACTTTTTTTTTTTTTTTTTTATCTCATACAGCTCATGTGATTATTGCTAGCCAAAAAAGTGAGCACAGGAGTTAATTACTTCAGTCAAACTGTTCTTGATTTCATTTAAATTCAGAGAATCTGTATCAGATATGAGGTTCACACCACCTAGAAACATCTTTCATCCAGTGCACAGATTTATACATTTATTCTCTAATTTATGAATCTGTAACTGATCAGTTTCTGTAAATCATGAATAAAGCTAATGTTGGAGTTGGGTTTGATGAGATTGGGTTTGTGTTTGATGTTTTCATTTATCCGTTCATCTTCAATAGGTGTTTTATCCTTGGTCAGACTGGTTATCTTATATTATCCGGAGCCTATTCCGTAAACACTGGGTGTGAGATGGAAAAACACCCTGGATGGGATGCCAGTACATTTCAGGGCACCACACACACATACACACATAATCATTCTCTCTCACCAAGGGACAATTTAGCATAGCCAATTCACCTACTGGCATGTTTTAGGGGTGAGAGGAAACCCACCCAAACAGAAGGAAAAGATGTGACACTCAATACAGACAGTAGATCATTTCACATGAAACATTCTGCAGTAAAGTAAAATATCATACATTTCGATTTTTATGTTGACTTATGTTTTATGTTTCAATATGATATATCCACAAACTGTCTGAAACGATTTGATTTTGACATTGTTGCATCAATTCCTGGTTTTTGGTTCCAGATGGGCTGGTTTGTGTATTTCAGGAACTGCCGGACTTCTGGGATTTTTCACACACAACAGTCTCTGGAGTTTACACAGAGTGGTGCAAAAAAAACAAACTACATCCTGTGTGCAGAGAGTCTGCAGGCTGAAACAACTTCTTGATAGGAGAGATTAGAAGAGAATGACCAGACTGAGCTGATTGGCAGTCAGATAAGCACTCTTTACAAGTTTAAGAGATAACCTTGTGCATGCAAATGCGTTCGTTGTGGTTTTTGTTCGCATTCAGAGGCGAACAAAAGATTCCTGTACAGTTTGTCCATTTCTCTGCTTAACCTTAATTTTATAATGAGTTGAATCATGTGTGTGCACGTGTGTAAGCAGGGAAAGTGTGGCATAGTGATTGTGAGTACATTCAGTTCTTAAGGCCCCAAGTTTGAAAGAATACTCCATCAATTTTCAAAACTACTTTCTATCCGTATTGTGTTTCAAAGAGAAACATTTTTTGCCAATGCATAGTGCCTCTGTGTACATACTGCCTTCACACAGCAGGCTTATTTGCATACCCGTGTTTATGCGTTTTCCATGCTGGCAGGTGTAATACCAGCATGTTGCTTTATGTTTGTTTGTGTTTTTATCCTTTAAACTCCATTAGTTTGTGTTACCCCCACCACTTTCTCTGGCTAGTTCTGTCTGGCCAACCACCAAACCCGTGTTTGTGCTCTCAGCGTGAGTTTCCAGTGTTGGAAAGTTGGATAAAACTCCTTAAGAGCTTTGGTAAGACTTTCTCTCATATGTGATTTAATCTTATATGGTGATGTAGCCAGGTATTAATTTCAGAGTGAGATGAGGAAAGATGTTTAAAATTAAAATCACAGCTTGAGCTGTACACTGATCTGATAAATGTGAAGAGCTTGTCCATGTGCCACACTTTCATATTTATGGTTTGGTTTTGTAAAATTTTTATTTCACTATTCTGAAATCATTTGCATGTGTACTTTTTTATCTTCTTACACTTGTAAGGAGTTTGTATTTCTGTGCTTATATTTACACTGCATTATTCATTGTGCATATTCTTGTGGATTACAGTTACATTACTTATACATTACTATTACTTAACTTTTTCTTATTGCACTGTGCTAAATATAGTAGCAAAGAAAATATCTTTAAAATAAGCAAATTAAGGTAACATTTCTCTTTACTGGACTGTTTGTTTGTTTTTTTAGAAAAAAATATAATTTTGCTAGATATTCTTACTCAATTCAAATGTAAACTTCTACTGGCTGATAATTTTGCTTTTTTTCATGTGTCTACTTATTTATTTCTAGAAAGAAGCAAAATTATCAGCCAAAAGAGTATGAAAAATTTAAGTCTGAAATTAGTAAATATGTGTCAGGGAAGGTAGGCAGATGCAAGAGTGGATTAATGAATACAGCACAGACAAATCCCAAACAGGATCAAAAATCACAGTCAAGAACAAACAAGGGTCAGGCAATCAGAGAACAGCATGAACTAGGACAGGCAATAGCAAAACGTGAAAGCTAGAACAGAATCAAGAACTAGAGAGACTATGACAAAATACAAGGCTTGGTATCAAGTGCTATAAACACAGCGTGTTACTTCGCAAGGGGTGTGTATGAGCATATAGAGTCCTTAAATAGTCTGTTACTCTGATTGAAACCTCAGTAATGTGCTGCATCAGTAATCAGGTGAATGCTGTTGTGTATTTGCACATATGTAGTCTTGTGTTCTGTTATGTGTCGCACCATGGTCCTGGGGAAACAACATCTTGTTCCAATGTAATCTTACTATATAAAGGAATGACTATAAAACTCAAACATGATTGTGAACAAAACAGAGCCTGTAGTGCTTGGGTGTTGTTTTCCATGGTGGCCATGCCTGTAGGTCGTGGTGTGCTCTGGGAATCGTCTGGCACTGATTTAGGTTCTGACAATGTCTTGAATTAGGTTTAATGGTCTTATATTTGTTATTTAATTGACAAGCCTTCTGGAAGGCTTTCCACTAGATGTTGGAGCGTGGCTGTGGGGATTTGTGTTTATTCATCTACAAGAGCGTTAGAGAGGTCAGGTACTGATGTTTGGTGAGGAGGCTTCAGTTTCAGTTCATCCCAAAGATGTTCAGTGGGGTTGAGGTCAGGGCTCTGTGCAGGACACTCGAGTTCTTCCACTCCAACCTTAACACACCATGTCTTCATGAACCTCGCTTTGTGCACAGGGGCATTGTCATGCTGGAACTGGTTTGGGCCTCTTAGTTCCAGTGAAGGGAAATAGTAATGCTACAACATACAAAGACATTCTGTACAATTGTGTGTTTTTCAACTTTGTGGTAACAATTTGGGGAAGACACAAATATGGGTGTGAGGGTCAGGCGTCCACATACTTTTTGTCAATTAGTTTTCAGTGTTTGATTGTACAACACTGCATGCATAAAAGTTGGTCCATAATTAAAGCTTATTATGAAGGTAAGTCAAATGAAAGCCTTAAAAGCACAACATAAATTAGTGTCAAGATTTTAGAGGAATACGACACTTGTTAAGCACTTGAACACTTGCATTGAATGAAATGGAGATTATGTAGAAAACTGATACTTTTGCGACAAATTTAAATGCAAAATTTAAAAAAGGGTATAATTTGTCTCACCACCTGAATTATTATTATTATTATTATTATTATTATTATTATTATTATTATATCTAGCTACAATGCTGGACTTACAATATACTCCCATTATAAATGAGTCTGAAAAACAGGTTTTTCCTCTTTTCCCAGTACAGTGAAATGTCTCAAAATTCTCCTTGGCATGCACACACACACACACACACACACACACACACACACACCACACAGACAAATAGAGATTCTGTTGAAAGATTTTTAAGTACTTTTTTAAAATATCAAGGTTTCTTATATAAAACACAGAATGTTTGTCCATATGACACTATCATGTTGTTGTAGATTCATTAAATCAGGCCAGAAAGTGAAGAGTGTGATGTGACGGCTCTGGATGGAGGTGTAGTCTAGCTGAAAGGCAACACCAGCAGGTTTTAAGGAGATGATGGCCCCTCAGGTTAATCATTAATACTCCCAGTCTACTGCCAGTCTTCTGTAAATAAGATAAATGCCCTCAAGGCACTCGCCTCAGTGACGTACCATTTCAGACACAGCACAGCTTTAATTAGGACCGGAAGGTGTTACCTGTTTCACTGGATTAACGGATTGACGTGGAAAAAGGTGTTCCAAAACCCTATTTGCTGGGAGAGTCATCCGGCCAGACATGTACTGGATATGAAATGTGAACCTTTGGATCTACTTTGGATGAGGCTTTTGTTTTTAAAGTGTTAATGCTTGCTACTGAGTGAAGTTGCGTGAAAAAATTCAGTTCCAGCTGTTTCCTTATAATCATCTCGATAACACACCAATGAAAAGAAACAGTGGAAGTCCAGTGAAGACTAATAACACGTTTCATCAGCTACAGCCACCGCAACCGAAGAGGACTTACAGTGCTGATGATCTCCATCACACAAACACCCGCGACCACCAAGATCTCAGAAACAACATGTTCTTCAAAGACAAATTTGATGAAGAAGAGGAGGATTCAGGGATTAAATCAGGTGGGTCACATTGGTTAGAAATTGATATTGATTATTAGGAGGAGACGTTAGGAGTAAAACCAGGGCTTATTAGAGGACATAAGATATAAAAGTTATTATTCAACTTTATATTATTGAGCTATTTGATTATCATGACTACATCAGGGGATGTTTTATAACTTGTTTATATCCACTGTAATTTTTTTCATGGTGCTTCTTATTCATCAACATAGAATCATTGTTGTAAAATGAATTAGGCCAATAATTTCTTCTTCTTCTTCTTCTTCTTCTTCTTCTTCTTCTTCTTCTTCTTCTCATCTTAGCTTATCTTCTTCATCTTCATCTATTCTTATTCTTATCTTATTACTTTTATTATTAAATCTAGGGCCTAAAGTGAGCTTAGGTTTATACCAGAAATGTGCAAATTTCTTTTGTACAAATAAAGTTTTTCTTCATTTGCCCTGTTTTTTCATTACTATTCAGATCTGCTTTATACTACTGTGGAATTAAAATGATGTTTTAAAGTCTGACAGCCATTTAATGTAAAAGGAATTTGAGACAGATTTACAAAGAAGGCTTATTAACCTGATCTTCATGACAATCATCCTCAACGTACAATCAATATATTAGGCTATTAGATGCTTGATTGAATGTAATCGACTTCTTAATTATATAATTAGCATTATTAATTTTTCAAAAATATGATTGTGATTGGCTCGTTTTCGATCATTTTATTGTTTGTTTGTTTTTTTAATTATTTATTTATACTACAAAAAGGCCATTTTCATCTATGACAGGTTCGTTTTATCTCCAACCATTTCTGCATATTTCTAAAATAAATTTATTTCTCAAAATTACATTTTTTAAATCCATGATTGGCTCATTTTCTATCACCATCTTTCTCAATGTCTATTTATTATTGTTCTCCTTCTTTTCTCATTGTTATTCTTCTTTGTCTACTTTTATTGGTTATTCTTCCTCTTCATCTTCTTGTAAAAGCAGTCATGATTCAGCCAACTTTATATATTTGTAATTTAGTCTTATGCTGTGTTATAAATCTTTTACAAAAGCACAGGAAATTGTCTCTACCTATCTGTGAAATATAATCAAATTTTCTGCCACACTAAGCCCTTGGCCAGTGATACATGTTTCTACTTAGATAAAAATAAATTTATATAGAGTATAATTTATTTACCAGAGGCTGACGAAAGCAATGGCACCATCTCCTCTGAAGACGACTTAGACCAGCTTGAATATTCAAAGAATTTCACTCTGAAGCAAATGGTGACAAAGAAGAGCATCAGTGAAATCATCAAGGACAAGAAGAAACAAACTCAGTTAACACTTCAATGGTATCGCCATCTCATCCTCACCTGTGGTGAACCTTAAGATGGTTCTAGCAATTTTTACTTGCTAACATTTTCTTGTCATTTAGGCTTGAGGAAAATTATATCGTTTGTGAAGGAGTCTGCTTGCCTCGCTGCATCCTGTATGCACATTACTTAGACTTCTGTCGCAAGGAGAAATTAGAACCTGCTTGCGCTGCCACTTTCGGCAAGGTAAACATGATTATGTAGTTTTTAGGGGTTTTTAAAATTTTGAAATGTTATTGAGTGTTTAACTGTTATGCAATCTGAATCAATGAGGAAAAGAAGCAATGAATGTGTATTTTCTGTAGACTATACGGCAAAAATTCCCTCTCTTAACGACTCGAAGGCTCGGCACCAGAGGCCATTCAAAGTAGGCAACACTAAAATATTTGTGAAATATCTTTAAACATTATTGTTTATACCTTACAGTGTGTTTTCAGTGTGGTTTTCTGTCTTTAAGGTATCATTATTATGGAATCGGGATTAAAGAGAGCAGTGCTTATTATCATTCAGTGTACTCAGGAAAAGGCCTGACCAGGTAAACCTAAAGCTCCAAGCTTTGTCCTTTCAATTCTTAGTAAAGTAAAAGGAAAATTGAAAGGTGAATCGTGGAAAGTTTCACGTAATGATGATGCAATACAGCTGAGTGCGAAAGTTTGCACCCCTCCATGCTTTTTTTAATGGAAAAAATTAAAATGAACCTATATTTGACAATTTATCTACAAATCATATAGGCAAAATCAACAGAAAGATTGGTTGAAAAGTTGGAAAAGACATTTTGCAATCACTGTCTCAATCGCCAGGCCTGTTTAAAGCAGGATTAATACTGAATATTGGCAACAAATAAATATGTTCCAATAAATAATATAATTAAATAAAGTGATCAAATAGCTGTGAATTGGTATGTGTTGAAATACACAAATTACCAATATTTGTTCTTGTTATAATGAAAAAACATTTTTAACTATTGATAAATGTGATTCTTTGTCTTCTTCATTTTGTTATAAAGGGGATACAAACTTTTGCACTCCACTACAAAATTAGTGAAGTAATTTTTCTTTGCATTTCATAATGATTGTAAACTTTCTTGAAAAGTGTATTATTGTTGTGTGTTTCATCACAGATTCTCTGGCAGCAAGATGAAAAATGAGGTTGAATTTTTAATGTTAATATTTAAACCTTAACTCATATGATCTTACGTAGTACAATGCACAGAATGATGTAATTATGCCACTTTGAGTTTTTGTTAGTAAATAAAATCGTTGGGTAAACCATAATTATGGTTAAGATGAGTAAAATAGCTATTGATTGATAATGAAATGATCATGAAATGAAAAATCTTCAGTTTAAAAAAAGGTCTATATCTATATACAGTATGTCTCTTGTTTGTAATTCACAGGGAGGTTTCACACGAAAATATTCTCTCAGTTCTAAAACAGGAACCTTGCTACCAGAATTCCCAAGTGCACAGCATTTATTGCTTCACGAATCCATTTCGAAAGAAAAGGTTTGTTTATTGTAGGTCCTGTTAACACTGAGCACACTCATATAATAGCTTGTTCCCACAAGATAAATAACTTGTTTCTGCAAGATAATGTTCCCACAAGATAATAGTGTGTTTCCACATGGTAAAATAAATTGTTTCCACAAGACAAATAACTTTATTTCCACAAGATAATAACTTGTTCCCACAAGATAAATAACGTGTTCCTGCAAGATAAACAATTTGTTTCCACAGGATAAATGTGTTCCCACAAGATAATAACTTATCACGAGATAATAACTTGTTCCCACAAGATAATAACTTGTTTCCACAAGATAAAACCTATTCCTACAACAACAACAAAAATAACTCGTTCCCACAAGATAGTGTGTTTCCACATGGTAAAATAATTTGCTTTCACAAAACAAATAACTTTGTTTCCACAAGATAATAACTTGTTCCCTCAGAATAAATAACATGTTTCCACAAGATAAATAACTTGTTCTCACAGGATAAATAACATGTTTCCACAAGATAAATAATGTGTTCCTGCAAGATAAACAATTTGTTTCCACAGGATAAGTGTGTTCCCACAAGATAATAACTTATCACAAGATAATAACTTGTTCCCACAAGATAAAACCTATTCCTACAACAACAACAAAAATAACTCGTTCCCACAAGATAATAGTGTGTTTCCAAGTGGTAAAATAAATTGTTTCCACAAGACAAATAACTTTGTTTCCACAAGATAATAACTTGTTTCCACATCATAATAACTTGTTTCCACAAGACAAATGACTTTGTTTCCACAAGATATTAACTTGTTCCCACAGGATAAATAACATGTTCCACACGATAAATAACTTGTTTCTGAAAGATAAAAACATGTTTCTGCAAGATAATAACTCTTTCCCACAGGATAATAGTGTGTTTCCACATGGTAAAATAAATTGATTTCACAAAGCATATAACTTTGTTCCCACAAGATAATAACTTGTTCCCACAGAATAAATAACATGTTTCCACAAGATAAATAACTTGTTCCTGCAAGATAAACAATGTTTCCACAAGATAAATGTGTTTCCACAACATAAAACTTATTCTTACAAAAATAAAAATAAAAATGTTCCCACAAGATAATAATGTGTTCACACAAGACAAATAACTTGTTCCTACAAGATAAAAAAAAAAAAATCACCTTTCGGGACTTTAGGGGCTCTGTAAATCTGTAATTCAAATTTCTCAGGTAACTATTCTGATTATTCATTCTGTATATTTTTATAACTGTACACATGGACTTTATTCCCTGATGCATTTTTAATTTAGGTCGACACACTGATCATGATGTACAAAACTCACTGCCAGTGTATTCTCGACAATGCCATCAGTGTCAACTTTGAAGAGGTACGACTTTTCAATCGAAAGAAAAGAAAAACAGAAAACACTTGAATTGAACAATTTAAAACCACAGTCTCAATAAGCTCTAATAATAACAATGATACCACAGCCCTGCTGAAGTCACGAATATGATTATTCCAAAGGTGTTGATTCATTTTCTACTACAGCAGCTCTGAGAGTAGTGAAAACAGTTAAGCAAAATTCATAGATTTATATTAATGTTCTGCTATATTACTGTATCTATAGTAACAATGAGATGTTATGGAAGGAGTCTCCAGTGTCAGTGCTTTATAACAGTCAGTAAGTTTTCTGCCATGGGAAGTCCTCTGGTTTCTTGATAACATGACAAGCTATGTTTTTTTGGTTGTTGTTGTTGTTGTTGTTGTTGTTTTTGTCATACTAACTCCAAGAGAGTAAAAAAGAGGTTGGTGAAGGAACAACTGTTTATAGCTGCTATAACGTAAGCTGGTATAACTGCTTATATGGACATTCCACGATATTAAATGTTACTACAAATGGGGAAAAGATATGACTTGTTAATAAAAAGATGTAATCAGTGAAAAATTGCAATGGTTTTTTAAGAGGATTAAAAATCTTCAGGATGTGCTGTTATAGAAAATGAATCAACTTTAAGGTGTTAACAGTGACGCTACTTTATCGCACTACCAAGTTATTGATTATGTTCTTATACCAGCAAATGATTTATTCTTTCAATGTATTTCAGATCCAAAACTTCTTGTTGCATTTCTGGCAAGGCATGCCGGACCATCTCTTACCCCTGCTGGAGAATCCAGTAATCGTGGATATTTTTTGTGTGTGTGACTCCATACTATACAAGGTGTGTATGTGTGTCTGTGTGAGGGCAAAACCCAATTCCATGTGGAATTCAGGCTACTTTCGTTACATTTAACATAAATAAGGTTGTATATTATTACAAAGCTATGACTGCTAAGAAGGCCTCAATGTAATGTCCCATTCACTTTTCACACAAAGTCTTTCAAACTTGTAACCATGTTGGTCTGTGTGATGATACAAGGTCATGAGCTCATCTCAAATTACTTGTGTTTCTCAGGTCCTGACTGATGTTCTCATTCCCGCTACAATGCAGGATATGCCAGAAAGGTTGGTTCCTTCTGTAATTGGGTATAGAATGTAACAAAGTTTCGTATCAACCAGCAGCCATCAGTGTTAACAATTTATTATTCTTTGGTTTACAGTTTTTTTCAATTCCTAAGTTGCTTAATTACATTTTTTTCCAATACACTGTACCCCTTACCTCATGTTCATAATTTCCTTGAACTATGTAAAGCAACATTTATTAATTTTGGCACAACGTGTCTAGTCTTTTGGCAGATATCCGCAATTTTGCAAAACTCTGGGAACCCTGGATGGTTTCATCCTTGGAAAATCTGCCAAAAATCCTCTCAGAAAAGAAGCTGCCAATAGCTCGGCGCTTCGTCTCCTCCTTAAAGCGCCAGACCTCCTTCTTACACCTTGCTCAGGTCAGCATGTTTCCCACTGACACTTTTGCATGGATGGTAGATATTCTTGATTTTTTTTAAAGCGATGTTTTTTTTTCTTCTGTAGATCGCAAGACCGGCTCTTTTTGACCAAAACGTTGTGATGGCCATGGTGAACGACATTGACAAAGTAGACTTAAACAGCATCGGCTCCCAGGCTCTCCTCTCAAACACTAGCGACCAGGACCTGGATTTCTACTCCGAATGTGAGTCAAAATACCAGAAATGATTTGATTCTATCTTCATAAAAACAGCCTTAGCATTAATATAAGCAGAATTGACAACCCATCAAGATTTCCCAGCTTACTGTGTATAGTCTTAAGCCCTTTGATCCATTTGTAGATATTGATAAAGAAAGCGATTGTTTTAGCTGGGAATATCGCGGCACTTATTTTTGCTGTTAGTTGAAAGCTATTTTGACAAATAAGCTTATGGCGTAAGTAAGGAATAAAACACGAATCAGAGTGCTTTTGTAGGAAAATAATCAACAACAGGATGGTGTAATGAAGTGGCATTACTTGCCGTGTCTCCATTAACCTGTTTAATGTGCAGTTTGAAATTGTGAACTAAAACACGAGTATTGGAAAAGTGAATTTCAAAAAAACTCTCTAATATCACAAAAAACATAACTGAGGTGATTTTTCAGATGACCCAGCAAAGCAATATTTCACAAAACTTCAATAGTAGCAAATTTTTCACATTTATTTTTCGCATTCTCATCACATGAAATGACATGAAGAGAAAATGGAAACGTTAACTTTTTTGGGGAAAAAAGAGCGATCTATAAGAGTTATCGTGAGAGGAGAAAACCCAGCTTAACATGAATAACATTACTCAGTGGAAACACAGACCATTCACAGATGTCTTGCTGAGAATTTTTAAATCTATTTGCCGCAAAACTGCAATGGAAACCTGGCTACTGTTACCCACCAAAGCTCATTATTTTCCTAAATGTTTTAATCCTTTTATACCATAACATCTTTCCAACAATTATAGCTTTTTCTTTATTACAGACCAACATGTCATCATTTTTATTGGTTTATAGTTACATTTAACGTAGTAGAATATCCACCAAACAAGTTATTTAGCTAGTTTTATCAATTATTTTGTATGTGCTATAAAGAATCATTGGCTTTCAATTGAAATTAATTTCTTTCTTTCTGAAAGACTTTAATGGAAAGCATAAAGTTAGAGCTTTACATCTGACTGTTACAAAGCTCTGACACTGGAGACTCCTTTCAAAAAGATTACGTCTTAGAACATGGCCATTAATATAAAATACTCATTTGTCTTACAGCCAGAACTATGCTCATAGTTCATCTTATAGAAAATTAATCAACACACTCTGACCAATCAAATTTGGTGTATTTAAAAAATTGCGCTAGATTTGGATTCGGATTTGGGCTTCAGTCTGTCGTCAGATCTAAATTTACAGTGTATTTCTGACGACACTATTAGAGCTCATAGCAAATAGTGTACGGTGTCCATTATTGTGTATAAAACTGCTCATTGTTCTGTGCTCATCTCGTAGATGACTCTGTTGCAGTGTTCCAAGAGTTAAAGGACCTCCTGAGAAAAAACGCCACCGTCGAGTCTTTTATTGAGTGGCTGGACTCTGTGGTGGAACAGAAAGTCATTAAGGTTGGACGAAAGTAAAATATACTCTCATCAGACCCACAGTAGCTGCAACTGAGTGAGTATAATCTTTATTTCCGTTCTCTCATCAGCCCAGTAAACAGAACGGCCGCTCAGTGAAAAAAAGAGCCCAGGACTTTTTACTGAAATGGAGTTTTTTTGGAGCCCGTGTGATGCACAGCCTGACTTTAAACAACGCCACGAGCTTTGGTAAGTTTTTAGTGATTTCCTGAGCAATTCATAGTTATGTCTTAAAGATTTCATACACTTCAGATTCTTCTTGATTCCGGTAAACGTAAAGAGTTTATTTAAAGCTTTTATTTTTTTTCACTCCCACAGCACAAACCCTCCACTCAGTTTGGTTACAGAGCCAAAATGTGCTGTAAAATGTAGTGACCCATCCTGAGTAAACAAATCTTTATCTTCTGATGCGTGTGCACTGATTAGGAAGAGCTCAGCTCTAGTTATGTTAGCTTTAGCTGGCCCTGTGGACACACACACACACACACACACACACACGTCAGACAGTCGCACTTAGAGAGGCCATTACATGACCTCACTGGACAGAAAGCAGGCAGAGATTCAGACGGCTTAAATAAAAAGGACCTTTTTATGAAGTCCAAACATTTTACCATCTTCTCATGATACAGAGAATACTGACATAACTGAGCCATAAAAGCAGAATTTTTATGAAAGTGTGTTGAATTTGGAGATTTATGGGAAATTCTGAACATATTAAATGTTGAGTAATTCGTTTTCATACCATCTGGATCTTAGTTTGTACATAGGACTTGATAAATTATTAAATTAGTAAAGATATAAAGAATTTGTAGATATAATTTTTTTTGTAAATTTTGTAAACATGTTTCATGAGAAAAATCCAGAAATATGGGGGAAAAATTTAAAAAGATCCAAGACACAAGGAACAAGTACTCTTCATAAGTAGAAATACAATCACCAAATAAATAAATAAATAAATAAATAAATAAATAAACAAGCAATAGAAAGAAATGTTGAAATGCAAAGGTGCCTTTAAAGGTAATAAAATGAAAATGTTAAAATATCTATGCCTTAATATAATTACTAGTAATAAAACAATACGTTTTAAAAATAAAAAACCAAACGTTTCCCTTTTTGCATTTATAAACAGTTTTTTTTATATGCAGTTGTATCAGGTTTCTTACAGAACTTGATACACTTCTTTCTCTGCATTGAAAATCCCAGACATCCTTGAGGATGTTTTTATTAGAAACGTGGTCCATTATGGTTGACAATACATAATTTTTATTTTTAACTTCAGGAAATTTACTTTTTTTTTGCATTGCTTTTTCTTTTTATTGACGCAAATGCACTGGGCATAAAATAGGCAATACGTTAGCATTTATATAAAAAAAATTATACTTTTGCACAGTTCTAGAAACAGTTTAAATACGTTCTAGTTTTGCTTCACGGATATAAGAGAGGAAGAATTCTTTCCCATAAACAGTACATTGACCTCATTAGTCACTACTAGCTAATAATTAAAGTTTGATCTGTAATAAATGTGTCCCAAGATATATAACTCATATAACTTGTTGAGAAAATCTCTTCTCAGGCTCCTTTCACCTCATTCGGATGCTGTTGGATGAATATATCCTGCTGGCAATTGAAACACAGTTCAATAATGATAAAGAGCAAGATCTACAGAATCTCCTGGATAAATATATGAGAAACGCAGGTAGACCTGTCGTTTAGGGTTTTTAATTATTTTACCTGCTGCCAGTTTTATTCAGGAAGCTGATATTGTTCTTAAATGTTTTCAGATGCCAGTAAGGCGACATTCACGGCTTCTCCGAGTTCATGCTTCCTCGCAAATCGTAATAAAGCAGGGACTGTGAATAGCGATTCATCCGTGAAGAACGAGACCCAGCCGGAGTACACACACCTGTCTGTTCCAGGAACTCAGCACGGACTGGGGCCCACCATGGTGGTGTACCAGGGGACAGACACAGACAGCTTTACACTATCTGGTAAACACCTGAAATAAGAATAATGCTCTACAATAAAGTCCAAATACCTGAGTAAGAAATAATCTCAATTTATGAATATAAATAAGTGAATATATTTCACTTCATTCTTCACCAATCTAGGTAAGTTGTTTTGAGACAATACGTAATTTTTATTGATTTGCTAGAAAGGTGATGGTTTTTCTTGTAGGGTGAACATTATCTCACTATGTAAAGAACCTAAACTTAACTGTTAAACTTTACTACCTCATTAACACTGTGACATCGTGGCTTTGAATATATTCGCATATAGTTTTCGACTTTAATACTAAAGATATATCAGGTAACACAGGGAAGGATATTGATCTCAGACTTCTGTTAAACAGGTGCTTAACTTGATTTTATAAGCTGCCCATTCAGATTATTTGAAATGACTTGTGTGCACTTATCATCTCCGGGGTTGCCAGGTTTTTCTGGAGTAGCGCTCTGGAGGTGAGAGATTTTCAGTTGTATCCAGGCCAATCCCATTAAATCAAGCACTTGCCAGGAATATAAATCAGGTGAAAGGAAATGAGCCAATTACAGATATAAATAAAGGCTTTAAAAAAAAAAAAAAAAAAAAAGTCAAGAAGTAAAATGTAAAGAAATAAACGTCTAATATAAAATAATCAGATATAAAAGGCAATTCTGACATATAAATAAATAAAAGAATATATAAAAGTATATATATAGCTTCATGAATATCGGATAGCCTAAAAGACTGTGTAGACATAAAATTGAGGATGATTATGATGAAAATTAAAATTGTGTTAATTTATCATATATGTCTTTTTTTTCTCAATTTAGCAACCTTCTTTATGTAAAATGGCTGCCAGTGTGTAAAATAGCACTCTTATCCCACTGTAGTGTAAAGCAGGTCTGAATAATCGAGAAGGTGCACATAAAATACTAAAACATTTACAGTAAAATGAATTTATTTGCATATTATATAAGAATGCTACTTAATATTGCACATTACATAAACAATGCCAATTACTAATTGTAAAATATTAAAGGACATACAGTTGCAAAACCACAAAGTTAAAACTAAGCCATTTTTATAAAAGAAAGAAATTTACATTTAAAATATACAAATGTTTGTTCCATGAATGCATTTCTTAAATAAAAAATTGCTTAGTTGAATTAGTGCATTATGTATTTAGTAATTAGTGTAATTAGTGTAAATGTTGAAACAGGAGTTCGCAGGGGTGAAGTCAGATATTTACCACATATTTCAATGTACCAAAGAAACAAGTTAAAAATGTGGTGTAATATTTCTTTATCAAGGCCAGATGGACTACTCCCAGAGCAGTGGTCCGTTGATTACCCCTCCCATCTCTCCGGCTATGGCAAACCGAGGCAGCGTGATCAACCAGGGCCCAATGGCATCCAGATCACCAAGCAGCTGCCCTGTCCAGCCTCACACACCCTGCCAGCCTTTCCCTGATGCCATGTACCAAAGCCTGCCTGCCTCCACCTACTACGCCAGCTCCTCCAGCTACCTGCCTACGAGCCTGACACAGACCCACACGCCCCCCGCGGCTTACCAGGCTCGCAGCGAGTGTTCACGCTATTCCTCCTTCAATGGTCAGCAGCTGGCTAAGGACTGCTTTAATAGCAGCTGCAGTGGTGTAACGTTCAGCTCCAGAGCCTCGTCAGCAAGCTACCCGTCCACTTCTGAGCCCAATATTGAGGTTCAGGGAGTGCAGCTAATGGACTACGGATTTCCCGGGAGTGGAGGAGCATGTTCAGGTCCAGTGTACACCAACACAGCACACAGCGGTGTGTATTTTGTTTTGTAATTAGCACCAAGTAAATAATGTAGGATCAAGATTGGCAGGTCTGGATCTTCAGAATATCACCAATGGTCAATTAAACTGGTCCAACTGTAAAAATTTTAATTTTGGAATATATAATAACTAAAAGAGCCTTATGATAATAAAAAAAAAATCATTTACACATGTAAACATGCACATATAGAGCCATAGTCAGAGCCGGCAAAGTCCAAAAGGTAGTGTCGATATTTATGCGTGGAAATTTTGCACATATCCCGAGATGGGCTAAGTAGGTGTTACATTGAGTCCCAGGCTCAACATTCAGATTATGCAAATTACCTGCATAGTTCATGCTCCTGAAGTTTCATCTCGGGTAGAAATACCCAAGAAAGAATTTCAAAAGGGTCTTAAACACAACCACTAATTTTTAAACCCCAAAAACCAGGGATAGAAAATACGAACTAAACAAGGAAGAAGTTTTTTTCTTTGCTGTTAAGTACTATAATACAGTGTTACATAAACGTAAGAGACAATTAAAAAATCTAAATAAAAAACTAGTAATATAACGACATATGGGAAGACGGCAAGCATTTAAATAGTCCTAGTTGTAATTATTACATTAATCACTGCAGATTTGGTTTCATTCAACGATTTGACTTCTATATAAACTATTTAGCACTTTTAAAATAGCAATTGATCCTATTATTTTGCGTGTTATGTTTTTACGTTCTGCTCTGCCATTACTCGTCAGGATGAAGCCATGAGAGCTTAATCGAGGTCAAGAAATTGTAATGTGCGCATGGAATGTGTGTTATTTCATCCCACTATAATAAAATAACACCAATGTTTTTATTATTCCAATGCTCTCGATTATAAAGGAAATACGCTCACGGTTTGAAAGATAAGCTGACCAAGCACTCCTCTGCTACACTTACAGCTCACTTTAAGTGTTGTTCATAATTTTATCCATAAACAATTTGATCCTTGAGGTAAGCAATGTCACCTCAGTTGTCCTCCATGTGAAAAAAATGAGAGTCTCATGTCTTCACCTATTTATATATCTGATATTGCATGTTTTGTTGAATGTATCTACGGCCCAAAATACACATTAGTGTGATATCTATTGCGGATAAGATAATTCGATTAAAAATCTAGTTTTGCCTGTACTTTAAGTGCTTTCCTGTCTCGCTTCCAGGCTACTATGGGAACAGCGGCTACGTGGACACGCAGAGGATGGGCTCGCTAATCGATCAGCATGTATCAGTGATCAGCAGTGTGACCTCCACTCGCTCTGTCCCTTCATACGCTGAGGTCCATGACCCTCTCAACATCCTGAATGACACGAGCAGAAAGCCAGCAGCTCCTTACTTCCCTGCCCAACCTACTCTCATTACACGCTCAGCAGGTAAGAAGACAAAACTTTCCAAATTTATTAGCATTTTATTACAAGAGAGTTTGGATCGTATACTGACTTATTTTATTTAATATATTTTTTTTTATTGTAGCTGGATGAATTAATAAAGGATACAAACCAAATCATATAATCCATCTCAGTCTGACAAAGCAAAATTATATGTAACACATTTGCGCTCCTTCTATACCATGAATATCAACGTTCTGTCTGGTGTTAGCTTGATTAATACACTGGTATACATCATGTGCATGTGACAGCATGTCCAATGTTGATCTCAATTATTATTAGCATTCCCTCAGTTATTAGCTGACTAGCAATTTGACTAGCAATATTCAAATCCTGATCATTTTATAAGATTAAAGATGTAGAGATATATACCTATTTAGCTCAGTTATTCTTAACAATGTATCTGTTTCAGGTTCTTCGATAGCTCCTCCGATCCCTTGCTCTGTTTCTCCGTGCATGTATAGCGCTGCTGCTCAGTATCATCATTCCCAAGATGCCTTGCTACCTCACCATAGCGGCGCTGAGGTGCGGGACATGATGTCCTCTCTGCCTCCCATCAACACCGTGTTCATGGGGTCAAACGGAGGACCACCATGACTGTTAATAACCCTTAGAGCACTGACTTTACTAAGTAAATAATGAAATAAACCCATGTCACAGACTCTTCAGTGCTACTAGAGGGACTTGGGGAGAGTCAGCAGGTCTGTATTTAAAAGTTGGTAATTTAGAGAAAAAATATTGTATATATAAAATTATTTAAATGTAAATGTAACACACATGTAAATGCAATTGCATGACACTATCGGTTCATGCTATCTGTGTCTGTTCAGTGCATCAAACATCTGTATGTGTACCTGTATCTGTGTGCTGTCGCTGGATTAAAACTTAAAGTGGGCGTGGCCTAAAGCCGCAGGGTGTATTTTTATGGCCCTGTAATCACTGGAAAAAAGACCTCAAAGGTAGAAGCATCAGCATTGTCAGCATAGTGTGTGACGTTTGCATGGATAATGGAGAGTAAAAATGTGAGACAGTTGATTAACCGACTAGCTATTAGCGAGATGAAAAGCTGGAAAACCGGAAAAACAGTAACCTCAGCACTGTCAGTATTTTTGTATCAAATTTTGTTGGTTCGAATTTCCCAAACAAACTACCTGCCTAATTTAAACCACCATGACCCTGACCAGGTAGTTACTAAGGATGAATGAAAAAAAGCTGTAAATGGATCAGGCAGCACTGCAGCCTTTCCTTTTAATGAATGTGGTCTTTCTTGTCACTCAAGCTTCGTATCTGACAGCATGAAATTAAAAACCTTCTGCTCGCTGCTTGCTTTTTGTTGCATCTGGGGGATCCCAAGCCTGAAGCTCACCACTAGGCTCAATCAGATTCCCTTTTCAACAAGCTTTCTTTAATAATAAAAAACAAAAATCCAGAAGTATTAAATATTAGATGTGAGATTACTCTTTAGACATTTTTAATGAAAGACTTTTTAGTGTCTGGTATTTATGGCCATTTAACCACACAGATACACTGGACTGTAAATATTCAAGAAAAGTTTGAGGAAAAGCTTTCTGTGTTTTGTATGTTCCAATATCTGGGGTTTTAACAATAAGTACAACTGACGCTTGTCATCATTGATGAAACTGAACTTTTATAGTCAAATGATTTTCGAATGAGATGTGTGCACTACTAATATTCAAAGATTGTAATATTATTGTGCAATATCAGAGAAATCAGCAATAGCACAGGATAACGAACTGTCGTGTGCTGCTCTGTGTTTGATGTAATCTTTAACTGTTAACTTAACACCCATGAAAAGAGATGTTTAACAGATAAACCGGACAAAACCCTCTGTGGTCCAGCTCGAGATTACATGCAGGAAGCACCACTGAAGAAGCTGTGGATCAAAGTCGGTTATCTGCACGGTGACAGATTAGCTGATTTTTCCTTTGTACAATGGCTGAAGATAAAGGTGCGATAAAGATGTTGACCAAAACCAAAGCCAATATAGATGTTTGAGGTCACAAGCTGTTTATACATCGTGACCCTGAGGAAAAGCAAAAAAAAAGGAGTGTTTTCTCCTTCCCTGTGTTCGCCAATTTGTGCTTTGTTAGCCTTTCAGCAGATGGAAGCTAATAAAACCATAATCAGTAACGTTAGATTGGGTGCTGCATTTGTGTACAGAAATGATATGGCCTCAGAGCTGCATGCTGTATTTGTATATATACAGAGCTGGTACATACTCGGATGAGGATTTCGCCATTTGTCCATTTGTCCGTATTGTTTATAAAGAACAGAGAATTAATGATTAAAAAAACAAAACTGACCGCATATTGCGCCGTCTTTTGTCTACTCGAGGCAGGGGGGAGGATCCATTTCTCAGCCCTCGGACTGGGAACAGATGGTCCGAAATGTAATGATTACAAAATCCCGACGTTTAAAATAGTTTAATTACAAAGTCAATAATGCCCCCAACAATTGCCAGGCCTGTAGTGTAAAAACAACAGAAGGCGGAACGCAAACTTTGGGAGAATGTTTAACCAGAACTTTGCATTAGGCAGGGAGCCTCCATATGTACCACAGCCGGACCAAAGATCAACATATCCAGTGTAATTACACCGCATCATCAGCCTGACAGACAGAAACTGGCTCTCACACACACACACACACACATTTACACAACACTTGCAGGAGTGTGAGCCTGGAGAGAAGGAAATACATCATAATTAGATATGATAGTTATGATAGATAGACTAGTCTGTTAATTAAAATAAATTTTATCATTATTTATATACACCATTGCATTTAAACATATGTAATTTATTGTGTTTTTTTTACACACCTGTGAATCTAGTTAAGGACAACTCATTTTGTTGTATTCAGAGTAAACATCCTGTTACAACACTCATCATAAACAATTAGACGTATGAGGAACTGAGGAATTGCTGGTGGGTTTACATTTAACATATGAAACAGATGTAAAGGAATAAGCTATAGATAAGGGAATGAACTAACCGTAAATTAGTAGGGAATAAAACACAACATGTGTTACAACCAGGAAGTTCATTTTTCTATTGACACACATGCCATCAAACAGGACATGTTGTAAGATTTATTCGCTTATTTGGATGTTGTGGAACACCATGTTATCACTTACGTACGTTACAGCAGCTATAAACAGTCGTTCCCTCACCGGTCTCTTGTTTTCACTTTCGCAACATTATTAGACTTTGCTGTGTTGAAAAACTTAATGCTGCAGCTTTACCTCTGACTGTTACAAAGCGCCGACACTTGAGAAATGCTCCTCACAAAATACTTAATCAAAACATACCAAATTAACAATTATCCATTTTTCCAAATATGGCGCATCAGCCATAGAAATTCCTGTGAATTTGTTCTTCTTGAAACATTAATGTATTAAAATGTGCTCATTAATATAAACCTGTGATTTGTGACCATGCTACTGTCAATTCTGCTGTTATAAATAAATAAATAAATAAATAAAAAATCATTCACCTTCTGACCAATCAGAGTCCATATGTTGCTATGTATCAGGGATCCGAAACTCTAAATGGAAAATCTGTGGTAACACTGAACACATGACAGGTAAGAGTAATTTCATCACAAAATATAACAGCCAATCAAGGCAAATATGCAAATGAGGAGTGCAACATTAGTTTACAATGGGAAGGAGTGGGTTTCCTTGTAGGTGTTTCCATTCAAATTCATATTCCCAGAGTTTTATAGAATTTCTTGAGGGTAAAAAAATGCTTGTGTTTGAACTTTTCCTTACAACATTTTTGTGGAGTTACCACATCAATCTGCTATTCACACATCAAGCTATTTATTATTACAACCTTTAAACAGGACCGTGTTTGCAGAGGTACAAGAAAACATTAACCATGTAACAATTATCTGATAAATATACTACATTATTCACCCTTTAGCGTAAAATTACAGTCAAATAAAATGATTCCGTCTGACAATTGGAAATATTAATAAACATGTTTTTCTTAACTGAACAGTTGTCTGGTCATTCTTAATAAAATGGTCTTAGTTCAATTCAGATAACTCTTTTTTTTCTCTCCACATTTCCTTATGTATAAGGTATGAGTGTTCAGACTGTGTGAGTATGTGTATTTGTACACAGTCCCCTGCTGTGGTATACAGTGTTATAGCATATATCACTTTGGTGGCTTAAATGTCCACTGTGTAGGATTTAGGGGGCTCTATTAGCAGAAATGGAATATAGTATTCATAAATATAAATATGCTTTTATTGGTGTCTAATTACCTATAACTATGAATCATTGTGTTTTTGAAAGCTCAGAATGAGCCCTTTATATCTACATACAGTATGGCACAGGTCCTCCATGTTGCGCTGCTACAGTAGCCCAGAATGGACATACATACACAAACAATCCCCTGTGGGTGTTGATGCTGGTGTATGTCTTGAAGTCATCATCCAGCAAAACTTACTGATGAACTGTTGTTAAATGTATCTTAGAGAAGAACTTACCTCCAGCTAGGGTGGCTAAAAACTCCTCCAAACTAGACAAGGGGTAGGTGTCTGTTTTACCTGCCTGATTTACTGACACTTTATAATCCTCACATGCGCAGAGTGACATGTCTCTTCTCTCCACCGGCTGTATTGGTGCCGCTCATTCACTTTGCTTAACTGGAGATAAAACGTAAGCTTCCTCCAGCCTCCTACGCTCTGTCTCTACTCTCTCTTTTATAGCAAATGGGACATCAGGTTTATAACATTGCTTTATACAGGTCAGCGATCTCACTTGTGACAGTCAAAATGAAGAACAAGTCCAAATGTGTCTTCTTCAGCTTCCACATATTTTGTGTGTTTCTTTTGCTGTCCTTTGCCCTGTGAATTCCTTACACTGTCTGTCGGTGTCTTGGAATGTAATGCTTTTTGAAGATGCCCAGCCGTGCCACAGTTATGGCATTGAAATGGCACTCATTGGCATGATCATTTTTTCTTTTGTGCCTGGAGCAGTTCATGTTTTCCTGTGGCCTCACCTTGTGAACGCTTGCCACCCAGACATTTCCGCTCTCCATTCCTGACACTGTAGGCCGTCTCCATGTTGAGAGCGATCTCAAAAGCTGTAGCAAAAGTGAGATCATTTTCTGCTAGTAGTCTCCTCTGGCTGGCTTCGTTTCTTATTCGACTGATGAAGCGATCTCATAGTGATGAGTCTAGGTTTGCATCAACTCAGGTACATTCTGTGCCACTGACCAGTTACAGCAATTAAAACAGAACCTTTCTGTTACCAATTAAGGCTTCGGCTCAAAATGTTCCTTGAGAATTCCCTTTAGTGAAGGTGACTTTTTTCGATTAGCTAATTTAGCTAATCTATGAAATAATTATAGAATAACAGTTATTTGTGCTATAGTTTGTTTAATGTTGTTATTCGTTTACTAGTCTTTGGTTGCTCTATACATTTATAGAGCAACTAAAGAATAGTCTTAAAATTAAATAAAAAGACTCATTACAACAACAGCAACAACACACACAAAAAAAAACATTACATAACTGTATCTTTATGTATAGGAACAAATGAAGTAAACAAAATAACTCCAGACATGATTACCATTTACTTTATTATAAATAGTCAGCACCTGTATAAGATATATATGTATGGGGATGGGAATCAGCTGTGATTGGCTGATTAATATACATTTAATCAGTTTGTCTCAATAATCATTATAATTTTGCCGTTTTGATTGTTTACCAATATATCATTTGGGACTTAGCAAACAGATATCATGTTGATTTTCATGCTAGGTTCAGGAGTAACCATTTTGTAATAGTGCATGCACAAGCATTTGCAGTTTGAGCTAGAGAGATAAAGTTTAGCTAAAGATAGAGCTTCTGTGAAAAGTGAATGAAAGCACTTAGTTGTGCAAGGAAAATATTGTTTATATTGTTATCCTTCAGCAGTATATACACTGTATATGTTATTGAGCTGTCCGAGGTGGCAATAAAAAGCTCCACACAACCACGCAGATTACTTTTTGAAAGGAAATGTTAACAAATGTATCAGGGCATCAACAGGAATAATGTTTCCTGTGCACTCGAGATGGCACGGTCGAGAAGAAATCCAGCATGGCATCTGTAGCAACACTTACATGTATGAACTCACACACAGCAGGTTATCAGTAACACCGTGGCTAATGGCTGATTACTGAAGTCTTTCAGTCAGAGTCGCTGCTGATGAGCTGTTTTTTCCCCGAACAATATTATTTTATCGTTTCTGTGGATAAATATTGACACACTGACTGTCATCATTTGCATTTTAAACAAAAGGTTAATAGCAAGGTTATTTTTTGCTCATGATTACTGTACTGTGTAAAGGTCTTAGACACTCTATATTTTTATATCTTGAATTTTGCCTTCAGTGCCTAAGCTGTGTATGTTTTTTTAACCTATTAGCTTATATATAAACTTTTTTATATTCTAAAGAAGTGGCTTGCATCCTAGCTATCCTGTTTTGAAGATTTGCTGCTTCGTATTTGAAAGGTCATTAAAGGTTAACTCTTGCACCCTTTAAACAGGGTTAAAGGGTTAAATTCTTAGCTTAACTATAAAAAAAAATCCTTTAAGTACTCCAGAATGGCTCTCCTTTCTCAGAGTGAATGATGATTTGATTGTCTGATTATACGTATACCTTCAATTTAAATACATAAAAGGGATTCCTAGGAATGAAGGAACCCTAATTGGAAGGCTAACGGTTCTACCTTCCTAAAGATCTTCTGCTTTGAATCTTTTCTTAAAAGTACGCACTCAGTTCAAACAGTTACTTCTAGAGGGACAAACCAAACTCTTTTAAGATTTAACTTTTTTTTCCTGAACAGTACATGTAATGCTTATTTATTTATTTATTTATTATTATGCAATTAAACAGTACATATATACATGATCATTTTCTTTATATTTCTAAATACCCTTAATGTCGTACTAAAACTAGACCGCTCATTAAACCTGAGTAAACAGATTTAAAGGTGAAGGTTCCCACCAAATACTGATTTTATTTATTTTTACTGCCCTTTATAATATTCTGTCTGAAAATTACTCTTAACTTTCAACTTAACAGATATCATAAATTTTCTTCCTAATTGTGAATTCTTACTCATTTGCAATTCGTGTAGAGACTGTAGATCATTTTACCGACTTAAAAAATGATCATAACAAACCATCAATCAATGACCAAGAAATGTTGCAATCTTTACTAATCTGTCTATAACAACTAATAATTGCGAAAGATGAGGGCGGAGTTTTTAAAGATCATTATTAAATGCTAGAATGGCTGCTACTGTTGAAAAGCAGCTCACTGTGCTATATACATCATGGACTAAAGGAGGACTGGGAAGTGATTAACCAGTAGACCTTAATCTTATAATCTTAATAATATTTGATGTGTTATATCACACACACACACACACACACACACACACACACACACACACACACACACACACACACACACACACACAGTGTTGTCTATGAGTAGCTATACATTTCAGTAGGTCCTGAGAGGACTGTATTCAGTGTTTAACTGAGCATATGTTATGACAAAAATATTATAATATTATATTATAACTTTATAAAATTCATTACTGAACACTGAAAAGGAAGAAGAATTCAAAATGATTCTGTAAAAATGTTAAAGATTTCAATACATCAAATCAGTTGAACAGGAAAATCTAAAATACAAGACAAATATCTATCGTCCTATAGCGCTATAAAATAATAATAATAATAACAATAACAACAACAACAACAACAACAACAACAACAACAATAATAATAATAATAATATTAATACTACTACTGATACTACTACTACTACTACTAATCATAATAATAATAATAATAATAATAATATTATTATTATTATTATTATTATTATCCTGCATTAAAGCTAAAGTAATATTTAAATAAAGTGAATCTCATGACTAGTGTCATTTAATGTAAATCTCTCTAATGCCACATTACATCACTGTATTACCACATGAGGGCAGTGCAGGGCCAGAAACCAGTGACCACAGCTTTGCTTTATTTCATTTCACTTATTATTATTATTATTATTATTATTATTATTATTATTATTATTATTATTACAAACCTGTTCAACATACAGCATCAATCCAAAATCCTGTACAGACACTGATTTAGTATTTAGATATTTATGGTAACTAAATACATTAACATATATTACAGTTAGAACACATTTTCTTTTCTGCATTTCATTTAATATTGTGGTATATATATCGGATATGTTAGACACATACTATATATGCAACAGTGTTGTAACCTAAATAATACAAATTAAAAAGGCAAAAAGGCTTGTTTATGAGAAAATGCTTTAAATCTGCTCAAGAGTCAGGTCATGGAGAGGTCAAACCTGGGATTTCACCTCTTTGACTTTCTTCTGTTTGTCAGGATTTTATTTATTAGTGTAAAGGGAGCATGTTTATAAAAACACATACGGGACATGTGAGATATGGAAAATAAGAACAATTGCAACTTAAATACTCATTATACGATACCTGGCTGTATTTGTCCTTCGAAACATTTCAGTACAGTGTACTGTCCAGAAGCCAGAGGTTGTCCATCAGTTTATACATTTTGACTAACATGAAGCCCAAGAATTCCACAACTGCATGCGTCTTAACCCGGAGCGAGCAGCAGGCCAGTGTAACTGTATTTAGAGAGCTGAAGCAGACATTGTAGGCATTTCTCTCATTGGTGGTAAATATCTGGAGGAATCTCTCAGCGTTCCTCTGCCAGAACTGCTCTGAATACCTGCAGCACTCCACAGAGCGAGAGCGAGACTGAGGCAAGGCCTCACTAACGCCCACAACAAGTGCACAAGTGTCCAGGAAATGACTGTGTTGTACAACTAGAATCATTCTGCCAGAATAACAGAATATCAGATCACAGTCCAAGTAAAATGAATGAAGAAATCTAATGAAATTAAATTTTTTAACTGTTTTAGGAAGATGTCATGCCTTGTATATGGCCAAATCTCACTAATATCTCGCTTTGGAAGCATTTTTAACAGGAATGTACAAAATCAATGTGAATTAGCTTGCCAGGTAGAGCAGGTGCTATAAAGTGAGTATGGCTTCTTTGTGATTTATTTCCATTAACGGAGCAAAAATAAATATGACATTTGTCCATATTGTGTCAACATTGTGTGCTGCTGTACTGAATATCAGCACAGCTGTGATTTGGTCACAGGCACAACACCTTGAGTGTGATATAATAATAATAATAATAATAATAATAATAATAATAATAATAATAATAATAATAATAATAATAATAATATAAGTAGTAGTAAATATGGTGAAGTTTCTTATAAGGAGACATTTACTTAAGATTTATGGAAGGAGTCTCCAGTGTCAGCACTTTGTAACAGTCAAAGGTCAAACTGTAACATTACGTTTCACAACTAAAAGCCTTCAGGATAGAGTAGTTTGTGCTTTGTGGTTTTTCATTTACATAATAATCTGAATTTTTTTTCCAATAACTTAAAAATGAGCATCATGATTTCCTCAAGGAAAGTTTCTATTACTCAGTGTTACGGATTTGCTTAAATTGATTGGCCTCCTGTTCCGATTATTACAAAGACCTGCATGTAGTTCATACCTCCGAGGTTGCCAGATTTTTTGTTTAAAGACAAGAGCATGTACACCATCTTTAAACTCAAGGAATTCTATATCAAGGGATAGAAAATTAAACACAAAAGAAATTAAAAAAATGCTAGAGTATAAAGGATTAATATGGTGATATTATGAGTTAGAATTTGGTACACAATGAAATAAACATCTAATAGGATTCTACTGTATTTCCAGTATTTAGCTTCTTGAACAGTCCTACTTTTTACATTAATCACTGGACATTTTGGTGTCGTTTAACAGTATGGCTTCCACAAGAAAAATGGGCTCAAGTCCAAGGTCAGTACTGTGCATAACTAATATACATTGTGCAAAAATCGAGCCTGAGCAGTACTTACTTAAATCCATAGTTACAGTCTGTATGAGGTCTGTCATAGGAAACATATCATCACTTACATCTCAGTTATTTGGGCCGGTCATGACCATGATCATTTTTAATCATTTAAACTGTGTGGCCTGTGAATCAATACTATTCTTTAAATACTTGTAATGCATTTTGCATGAGCAGAAAATTGTCAAAAGATCATAATTATTGCCACCATTATTCCACCTCAGTCATTCAATGGATGAGTATTGTTTGATCCTGAAAATCTTTTCATTCCTCGTTGCAACTTTAAACGTTATATCCTGCACCCAGGGAAACTAAATTGAAAAAAAAAAAAAAAATCCCCTTAAATGGAGGATGTGCAGGTCAAGGGAAGTGATTTTAAGCAGCTTTTTTGAAGCGCCGTATCAGACGTGCGTGACCACAATGCCTCGTTTCCAATTTCAGATTAAAAAAGAAATCTGTCTCAGTTCACTGCTTTTGAACACTGCATGATTGACCTTGATTTTGTTCTTCTCTGCTTTTAGTTGGTCAGAGATTTTTATCCTCTTTAGTTTTGCTTTAGTTTTGCCTGGCCAACGAGAGCTTCACTGAGCACACCCCAAACACTCTCTTTCATGAATTCATGTAGTCATTAGATAGTAATTGAATCACCTCTTACAGAAAAGTCATACAAACCTCACATGTGAAAAACAAACCCATCAACTTTACATTTTTTAGATACTTCACATATTGTATTTCTTACATTTTTTATATATAGAGCATGGGTGGTTTTATTTTCACACGATTTTCTTACAAATTATTCGTTTATTTCGAATTTTCCATGTGATGTCATAACATGTCAGAATGCACATTCGTGTGCTTTTTATGTGATGCTGTCATACTCATAATTAGTTATAAAAAGCATGAGATACAGTACGTGTAACTGAGCACCAGGACATTTCTTCATTAGTGTAACTGGTGTATTAAATTTGGGGTGATTCCACGATTGTAATGCCTCTTAGCCCTGAAAAATTATATAAAAAAAATTAGTTTCAATCATTTTAAACACTGAATCTGAAAAAGAAAAACACTTTCAGTCAGAAAGTGAATGAAAGTAAAAACAAAAAAGAAAAACACATTCAAACAGATGATAACTCATTTAAGGCAACAATCTTGTTTCGATAAGGTATGTTGGCTTAAACGATGAGTTGAATTTTTAGCATAGAATTAGCAGATGCACAAAATCTGGTTAACTAGCATCAATGCTAATGACACGAGGATGTTAAGAACCTTTGTAATATGTATGTTTTTACTTTCAGTCTATAATTTGAGCGACAGGTTTGATCAATCAAAATCACAATGTCATTGAAAATAAAAAATAAATTAATAAAATGAGAGGAGTTCGTTTTCTTCTGCACATGATCGGAAGAAAATTTGGATGATGCGTCTTCCTGCTGAACCTACTGCTTGTGGTGAATCTTAGGGTTGAACTGAAATGTACATTTTTGGGTAACCTTTCCTTTTACAGTCCCCTAATTACTAAGTATTTATCCATCCATCCATCATCTATAGCGCTTTATGCGTCTGGGTCGCGGGGAAGCTGGAGCCAATCCCAGCATCTTGGGGTGAGAGGCGGGGTACACCCTGGGCAGGTCGCC
>JAQQZR010000020.1:13410279-13422156 GCA_030068235.1 Notoglanidium macrostoma | reverse complement strand
TGTGTGTGTGTTTGTGTGTGTGTGTGTGTGTGTGAATGATTTCTTTGAACTGTTCTTTGTCTGTGGCAGGATGATTGCACAGCTTACATCTTTAATAGAAATTAAAAACAATAATTTCGTGCGCAGGTTTTCATTTATTTTGGGTTTTCTGAAATCAAAGCAGTGTCAAAAGTATGCATATATGGTAAAGAATATACAAACACCCAATTCGATTACTAATTCAGTGGTGCTGAAAGTTCCAAAATGTCTTTTAACTCACCAAGGCCAAAGCTTCTTAACTTCCTGTTAGTGATCATGATTGACTACAGCTAGTAGCTTCTCTGTGCACAACATAAAAAGTTTTTCTTTGACAGCATTCATTAGATTGACTAACAAACAATGAGAAAGTCCAAGGAGCTCAGTGCAAATCAGTTCACAGTTGACCACACGGACAAAAAGGAACACCGTACTAGCTGTTAAGCATGGTGGTGGGAGCATCACCATGGTGGGTTTTGGTCCCAGTGGATGGAATAGAGAAGAACCACAGAATTCTTCATCATAACCTCAAGCCATCAGCTAGACAGTTGAAACTCAAACAAAATTGTGTGTTCCAACAGGACAGTGACCCCAAACACACATCAAACCTGTTTGAGAAATGGATAAAGCAGGCTAACATTAAGCTCAAAATAAATCCTGACCTCGTCCCTTGAAACATGGCTCCGTACCAGGAAATGCACAAATGTAATTTTACTCTGCAAATTCTTCTATGTTTATAATCATTAAAGATAAAACGTACAACAGGACAACAAGACTAAAAAGTACAATATCATTCTACAATAAATAGAAAATTGTCATCATGGGCAAACTGCTGCGATATAGGAGGAATAAAACACTTCGGGACATGCTGTTATTGGAAAATAATCAACTTTGGGGAGTAACAGTAACTAGGCTTCGGAATAAACTCATTGTTCCACAAATTGTTAGATCTTATAATTTCAAGGTTATGAAATACAAACGTATTAAAGTGTCTTATTTTTCTTTTCAGTCATAATGCTGTAAAGAATGGCAAAATGCTTCTGAATGGTTGTAATTGATTTAATAAATAAAAAAGTAAGCCTTTCAGTCGGGAAATTTAATTTCTCATACATGTCTGAGTTTTTTTTTGATAATATAGAATTTATCTGTATAAACCTGGTGGTTTATGAGAAAGTGATTACACTGAAATTGTCAATGTCAGGGGCATTTCAGACCCCCCCCCGCCGTTTTCTTTGCATCCACTTGCATCTTTCCATGCTCTTGTTTTACTCTCTGTATTGACTTACTACTCCACCTTGTCTAGCTTGACCTTCTATTATAAGTTGCTTAGAAACCCGGGAGAAAAGATTGAGATGCTTCATCCAAGCCTTTGTATCTTGTCTCTTTCATGCTGTTTTTGTCAGCCTCTATCCTGCCTTGTACGGGTGCTGTAATAGCGGAACGGCTCCTCGTTTTCATTGTAAGAACCCATCCCGCTGGTGTGTCATCACCTCAGCTCACAGACTTTTAATTTATTTTCCACTTCACATCTCTCTCTCCCGCTCTCTGCTGCTTCATCTTTTTGGGAGCTTTTACATTTTTTTGCATGTATTAAATGAATACAGGGACACCACAGATGTGGATTTTAACCATGCTTTTGTAGATCAGACCCTTCCCTACGCTCTAATAAAGGGAAAAAAACCTGCATCCAGAGTGACAAACTGCGTATGGAGTCAACAATCATGTTTTGATTTGCACCTGTTGTGGTGTTAGCGAGAGGAGAGGAACATGCCGCGTGCTGATCTTTCTCTCATTAATGAGCTCCGTTTGTTGAATGGCTCCTCCACCGGTGCCGTCTTTTTCATCCCCTGGCCTGCCCTGCCTTTTGTGCTCACCTCCCAGCTCACCTAAAGGAGATAGCATTATATGGGCTTTCAATTAAAGTCTTTGGGGACAGAAAAAAAAGCAAGGCGGAGGAGAGAGAAGAAAGCCAGGAAGAAAGGCTTATTCTTCCAGGCCTGGAAATGATTCTTAATTAGGAGATATGTTTAGATGTTTAATGAAGGAGATGCTAAGGCTAACGGCATCAAGGCAGCGCTTAACAAACACTCAGGTTATCCCGAAAGGAGCAAAGCTAAAATGTGAGAAATGTTTTTCAAATGGTGTATTTAAGGCTGCATAATTACGGCTTTTAGAGCGGCCAGCACGCATGACTCTGACACGCTGAATACCTGGGCACGCGGGGCTAAGCTCGGCCCGGAGATTCGGAATTCCCGCTTTCATTCCCGTCACGGTATCAAAGTACTCATGAATGATTCGTGCCTTAATGAGGCTGATAAGTTCATTAATATGAATTCCATCAATAATGAGATCATTAGTAAATCTTTAGATCAGCCTAATCAGGTTGCCTGCGTCACAGCACTAATGATTTTGTAGGCATGTAGTCATGGGTTACTTTCGTGTCATAATTAGGCTAATTAAAGGAAAAAACATTTAATATGTCTGTAGTAAAACATTCTGGTCTGCAGCTTGCGATAATTTGGACCCAAGCAGGATCTCACTTTCACTTATCAGAACCATCCCTGTTTACTTCATTTCTACCATTTTCTTTTGCTTTTAAAATCATGAACATAAAACATGTTTCCTTGCACACCTCAGTGTTGCCTGTATACTATACAAGCCGGTCAAGCATTGTATAAAATACGGAAAACAGAAAACAGAATGATGTCCGCCATCTTGGAATTGTGGCGCTCATGCATCAGCCATGTCATGCGTTCTTGACAAAACAGCATTTTCATGGTGTTTATGGCATTTAAGTCCTCCAGAGAACTAGCATAAACGTGAATGTTAGCCGCATCCGTGGCATATGACACAAAAACTCTTGTGCCATCATCGATTCGCCATCACCACCACCTACTGATTATACTAAAACACAGAGAACAGCACCGCAATGACGTGTACCAGCTTGGAATTGTGGCGCTCACACGTCTGCCGCATCACGTGATCGCCACAAAACAGCGTTTACAGATTTATCCACTTGATTTGAGAAAATGTGTTTGCCTTTACAGAAAGGTCCCGTGAACTTCAACTGTGAATAATCACTTGGTCGTATGTGTGTTTTTAAGACGCTTCACCTTTCACACACTTTTCACATGCATTGCTCCTGTGATGCCACTTGAATTCACATGTGGAATGTCGTGTCGTGTGAACTGCACCTTAGCATGTTTTGGCAGACGTGATAACACACATGATGGCATTTTATCATTTTTTCTGAACGGGTTTAGCGGCTGAAGATGTTGTTTCAGTCTGGATGAAAAAGCAAAACAGAGGATAATTTAGCGTTTTTTTTTATGATTTGGAATTTTATATAATAACTTTTACTTATTGTGAAGGTCAACACAGATAGCTGAGATATGTAGCAACTTCTACAACATCCTTCAGTCAATTTTTTTTTTGTTGTTCTGTTGGAACGAGCACACACATACGCAGTCCCTCTCTTTATATCCCTCACACACACATCCCCTGAGCATTTTTGCCCCCTGGTGCTCTTGGGTGGTTTCGTTTCTTCGTTCTCTTTTTCAGCTGTCCTACTACAGTTACACGGCCGTTTCTAACTTGGTGCCTATCCCGGCAGTGTGGAGGCTCGGCCACATGACCGTTGATTCATGGGGACGCCCATAGAGCTGTCATTTCCAGGGCAGGTGTGGAGAAACTGGCCGGGCGCCTGAGCAAAGAAAAAGATTCTGACCTCATCCTGAAGTACTGCAAGATGATGGCCTGCCGGTCACAGGACCCAAGGTAGTGACATAAAAGGGCTTTTCTAGATACAGAAATGAAACCTGATCAAGTCCAAGCACAAGTCGCAGTCATGCTGGAGTCTTACGAAGGGCATGCTGAATGACAGAGAAGGCGGCTTTGTTTTCCGCAGTTCATTCACACTCTGTGTTTAATCAGGGAGCTGAAATAAAGATAAGAATGAACCTGAAATGAGAACAAATAATAAGTAAATCAGGTTCTATCAATATTAAAAAGATATTATTATAATAATTTTTTTGGCATTCCCATCAGATAGCTCTTAAAAGCCCACTATGTAGGATTTACGGGGATCTATTAGCAGAAATGGAATATAGTACTCATAAGTATGTTTTCATGAGTGTATAATTACCTGTATCTATGAATCGTTGTGTTTTCATAAGATAAGAATGAGCCCTTTATATCTACACAGGGAGCGGGTCCACCTCTACGGAGCCGCCATGTTGCGCCGCTACAGTAGCCCAGAATGGACAAACCTCTAGAGAACAGCTTGTTCAAGTTGCAGCGTGAAGCCAGAAGCACCAGAAGGATGACATAGAAAAAGAAAGAAAGGCAAAGAAGAAGTTAAAAGAGGAATCAGTGTTTGCTGGTGATGGATAACAAGTTTGGGAACCTAAATTTTGAAAAATATAGGATCATACTTATTATTTAGCATGAGAAACAGCAACGTAAAAAAAAAAGAATGGAAGTATTTGGAAGTACCTTACAGGCACCTGATGGCCACCGTACGCTCTAATACATGCTTGGAAAGAGAGGGATAAGAGAGGGGCATTCAGGTGGTCGAATTCGACATAGAAGACCTTTAACGTGGATTTTTGTTGCGTAAGGAAAATTGCGCAAAATGGAGTGAAGAAGTAAGAAGTGTGGCTGGGGATGATTTCTTTCTAACCAAGACTGTACATTCATGCAGCTCGTAAGGACAGATGTTCAGACAGAGGGATTTGATTACTATAAGCACTTATATTTTTCACACACATCTATAAAATTGTCATAAATACAGTGGGAATCTATCATGCTTTTTCTTCCTTAAAATGTACGAAACTAAAAGTTGATCACCTTAAAACACATTGTACAAATAAATCGAATACGAATTACACAAAAGAACTGAATAAAAGGGTTATAACCTTTAGCAATGTTTTTGTTGTTGTTGTTGTGTGTGTCTAAATGTGTGTCGTAAAATCATTCCTATTAACTGATCAGAGACCAACCTAATAGTTGTTGTGTCTGTTTATTTTGGATTTTTTTTTTTCCTGCAGCATATTTGTGAGAGGAACAAAGTGCTTAGTGCTCAGTGTCTGAGGTGCTGCAGCGTAAGTGGGCAAATTCCTCAGGTTTGTTAAGTAATTTGGTCCACGAAATTTCCTCCATGATTATAGCTTTTGGCTTCGCGCCCTCAGCCGAGCCACCAGGCCTCCATGTGGGAACAGTTAACTGAAACGAGCAGAGGGAACGAGGAGACCACACAAGGCAACACTCAGGACACAGAATCACCTTTGCGAATTAACTGCAACCCACATCCTGGAAAATTTTAATCATGAGGGCTCACTGTTATGATCCCCTCTCAGCCACTCTATATCCTCACACGCACACACGCACACATGCTCACACACAAACACACACACACACACACCAAGGTCCGGCTGAAGGCACAGTGGTTTAAGCGTAAGATTCTCAAGATTCCCTGCAACATAGCAGCGATGCTTTAGAGAGTTTCTGGAGCTTGTTATGGAAGATGCCTGGGATGGTTCCTCGAGTGTATATTTTCATTTAGCCTGAATGCCTGGCACGCTCTCATCATAAACAGAAGCCTAGGTAGGCATAGATAGAATAGATAGAATAGTTGCTTTGCACTCTGTGTGATGAAAGAAACCATTCATTAACTTAGCTCATTTACATAGCTGAGGGGCAATTTCAGGGGCCCGCACCAATCGCTGCAACATGGCTGGAGATCCGTCTTCGGAACCAACGAGAGATCTACTCTCATCTGTGCAACCAGGTCCCAAATCTTGGAATAAATATAGCTGTGAGTGACCCTGGATAAAAATGTATTGCAATACTTTACTTATTATCCTCGCAACTATTAAATACATATTCAACTCTTAACTCTTTTTTTCCTATTAAAAAACATTGTCTACGGACTAAAACAGCTGCAGTACAAGGAAAAGAAACAACATGAAGTGGTGTTACTGTTACAACCTGTAAGAAGGTGATCATTTTTAAACCAGCATGTTAACCTGAGACTTTGATTTGCAATTTGCAACTACAAAATCTTATAAAAAGCATTTAATATCATTTCTAAATGAACGTAGAATCATAGGCCAGTCTTCCTGTCCAAGAGCATATCGCTTTGCATCCAGCTTGTGTATGCCATTCTCACCGCGTCTGTCATGCACCTTGTTTCCAAGTATGGTCACTATGAGCGAGCTGTCACTGGGGGCCTTTGTGCGAAATTAATGGCCGACAGAGAAGGGCAAAAAAGTCAGGACAGCTGCCTCTGTCACCACCCAGGAGAGGGCCCACGCCACCTCCTCCACCATAAACCCAGCTCAACTCAGCCACCCTCACGTCTCACGTCTTTCTGCTCATCTGATTTTGCTGTCAGCGGCTCTTTTTCATTAAAATTTTTGATAAATGTATTTATTGGTGGTCATGCACACCACACATCACACACGTTCCTGTTCACGAGTCCCGATCTGTATTCTTTGCAGCCTCTTGGAGCAGCACGTAAAGTGAGATGTCTGCCCAGCGTAGGTGTCTTCACTCCACCCGAATGGCTTTTCACCTTCAGCAATCCGTGGCAGCCTGAAAGTCCCGCGAACATGCAAAAAAAAAGAGTGGCCTGTTCGGGAGACGATTTAGCACATCTGTCCACACCGAGCCCTATAAATACACCGCAAGTGTGACATGAGACATGAGACAGAGATTCCTTCTTTCCAGCAATTATATACCTTTTTTTAGCGCCGTTATCTGTTTTTTGTTTCTTCTGTAGCTGTAAATGCATAGACACTTGTCTGACTTTTCTTTTGTTTTCCCAAAGCGCTTTCTCTGTTAAAGCCAGTTTGTCAAACTTTTTGTCAATGCCATTTAGCCTGCTTGGAATTACACTTCACTGCATACATGCTCTTTCGTATCAGCACTCAATGACACACATGTTGGGTCTTTATGGCCAGAATGAAGCGCTTTCTGAAGGGAGATGTGCTGTTTCACAGCTTTAATGGTCCTGCATAATAGAGGTGTTGAAATGAGTATCTGAATGGAAGGTTCAGAAAGCAAGGACATGCCCATTTAATGTGTACCGTCCTCTAAGGACACTCAAATCACATTTATATTCTGCCACATTGTCTACTGGACATGACAGACCTGCTTTATTGGCACAAAGACCACAGTGTGGACATTTAAGACTGAAAGCTTTTGATTATTTAATATGACATTTCAGTGACAAACAGAAATTCCCCCTATGTTGCTCTTACATTTAGCCAGAGCGGCTTAAATTAATCTTGTTTATACGACAGATGTGTTGAGGGTTAAGTGCTCAGCAGCTTGGAAGTACTGGGATTTGAACTCACAACCTTCCGATAGTTTTTCACTATATAACTGCGTTTGCAGTATTTTTCAGTGTATGAAGGCAGAAAACAAGTGACATTTACAGACTTAAACATTAACACAGTTTTAACAATAAACCACTCACAAGACTGAGTTTCTCCTTATCCCATTCAACTCCAAACTCAATTCTCATCATTCTGCATTGTTTGATTGCATTTTAATAAGATGTATTGAATTATTTTAACTCATCTACTAAGTTACTGCCCTGTACGTGTACATTTTCTTTTTTTTTTTTTTAACCTCCTTACCGTTCTGTTGGCTGATAGTGTTGCCTGTTGAGAGAAGAAAAAAAAAAACATACCATAAACAAAGTTTCCTAACATTTACTCAGATCAGTTTTTTAAATCACTTAAAGGTTTATATAATATGACTATAAAATTATAAAACTTCATAAATAAACTTCATAAACTTCATAAACAATAAATGAAACTTATTGTTTCATTTGAACCACAACAGCAAAAAACACATACTGTCCAGATAACCATTAATACTCCTGTATTTATTGAATTCTCGATTCTGATTGGTCAGAACATGTTGATTAATTTTCAACAACAACAGGCTTATATTAACGCACTCATTCAAAAACCTTATCGATTTTATAGTATCCGTTCATTCACAGGGAACTGTACGGTGGACGGTCGATATAAATGGATTTGAATGGATAAAGACATGCATAATTGTGGATTTAGTAAGGTTTTCTAAATATTTACAGGAATATGTATTTATGGAATGAGTCTCCAGTGAAAGCGTCATGTTTTCAGAGACAAGAATGTCTTCAGGACAAATAGCTTTGCACTTTCCATTGCAGTTCATTTCAAGAGAGATGAGAATTAGAGAGACTGTGATGGAATGACTGTTTATAGCTGCTTTAATGTAAGTGATATCAGGATAATAGCTAACTGGTTTCATGGACGTTCCGTATCGTTAAATGTCATAATAAATGGATTATGTAATGTTTGCCAATTTGTGTTGTGTTATAACTTAAGAATTTGCTTCAGGGTGGTAACAGGATCTATAACTGAATGTCCTTCAGTATTTCATTCTATACATAGCTGTCCTTCAGTCCACTGCCTAGCTTGCTTTAACAGTATTTCCAGAATGGTGTGGTCATTGAGGAATGTAACAGCATTGCATAAGCAGGGTTGGTCTGACAGTTAGCAAATATCCACCTTTATTTAACGACTTTGCAAGTCTTCTTTGGACATCTTCCCCTTTCTCCAGCCTCCTCCACTCCTCCTTTACCTCATCAGCTCCAACAAAGCTGTCAATCCCTCCATTCAGCTGTCCCCCTGATCACAGCGCAGGCTGCTGATGGATGGCACATGACCATGACACCAGCCTGCTCGCCTTTGTTGGAAGTAAGCATGTGTTGTTACATGTGGTCTGCCCTAATTTTAACCGCTAATGGGCTTCGGCTCTGCCTGGATCCAGGTCTTTGCCAGAAATAGGCAGGTCATGTGCTTGACGAGGAGTCGGGGTATCCTTCCGAGACGTATTTGAAAGGAAATGGATTTTTTTTCGCTATAATGTGACATTCTCTATGGTTTCTACCTTTCAGTGTCCTAGACTCTGCCTCGCAACGTGCAAACTCCAGTGCCATCCTCACCCCGGGTTATAAATGAACCTCGGCCATAGCAGCGGCACAGGAAGGAATGACTTCAGCGTATCAGATAGCAGGTGACGTCTGGTTGTTGACACTGAGAGGAGATCGGCTGCCCACCGTGTTTGTCACTAAACCCCCTATGGCTATGGCATTACTGATAGTAAATAGACATGTTGATGGGGTTTACATTAGGAAGGGAGTTCTTTACGTTCACTCTTTACACTCCCAACCTATTATTCATAACACATTGTTTCTCTACTGTGGCTTGTAAGTGCAAAATAAATTACAATACATGACAAAAAAAAACCCAAACAAACACCAGAGCAAATCAGAAAACATGACAGCGAAAGCTGACAGTGGCGCAGAGGTGCAGTGGTTAGCGCTGTCGCCTCACAGCAAGGAGGCTTCCTCCAGGTGCACCGGTTTCCTCCTACAGTCCAAAGACATGGAGATTAGGTCAACTGGCTCCTCTAAATTGCCCATAGGTGTGAATGTGGGTGTGAATGGTTGTTCATTTCTGTGTTAGACCTGCGCTAGATTGGAGATCTGCCCAGAGTGTACCCCGCCTCTCACCCGATACCAGCTGGGATTGGCTCCCAATAAGTGGTATAGATAATGGATGGAATATAGTAGAAGGAATATCATCTGGATGTGTTCTGAACCATTCTTGTATGTCATGTGTATGGTGGAAACCGACACTGTCCCATATAACAGCACAGGTGGTGCTGTCTGCAGCCAGTGTCCAGCTTCCCTCAGGCTCGTTCCATTGTTCATAATGCTATCAAGCAGAATTGCTCAAACATCAATGGAAATATCTCTTTGTCTTCCCTGTCCTCTTCAACTTTCTCTGCCTCGTCCTCATCCTCTCTAAACCAGTGTGACAAGGGCAGTTATACGCCCCAGGCATTAGGAAAGCTCAGCGGATAATTAAGGTGAGTTGAGTTTTCACAGGTGAGATGAGGTTCTCATTGATCACTAAATTGTTTAGGAAACTGAGACAGCCGTGTTCCCAATGAGAAGTACAGAGTGTGTTATAGGTGTGTATAGAATTTTGCAAAATGAATGCAGCAGAACTGAAAACTTTGTTGAAGCAACAACAATTTGTCTATTGTTGGTAATGATTATTGTTTGATTACGGGATTTTAGCCTAAGGAATCAATCACGTCGTGTACTCATTAAGTTACAGTGTGTGTCCAAATGAGAAAATTGTAAATGCTTGTGTTGTCAGTTGTTAAATCACCTTGACTGAACACTGTGCACAATTAAAGCTATCATTCTTTCCCAAACACATTAACGCTTCGTTAACATTACAGAAACATCCAGCAACACATCAGTCTCTAATCCTTCAAGGTCATCCAAGAGTGAAGTGCATATGCTTATTCAGATAACAGTTTAAATGGCTGGCCTTGCTATTCTCAGCAGTAAGAATATGTTTTTTTAATAAATAAATAAATAAATAAACACCAAATGGAAATCACATTTAAACACGGAGAATGGCACTTTTATTTTCAGATTTCAGATTTAATAGCCTGCTGAAAATGAAAATAAAATACTTTAAATAGCAAGAGTAATTCAAATTCTGTCATTAAACACTAGATGCCGATAAAACAGTGATTAAAGATTAAAGTTTTTATGTCTCACATTTGGCACATATTTATTTGACAGTTTTTCCCAATCATTAACACATTACAACCGGTTTCCTCAGCAAGAAAACCTATAGCCGTGCCTCGTCTGTGTATAGATACACCACTGTAAACATTATTCATACGTCTCCATACAAGTTGCCATGTGTTAAACCTTTTTTTTTTTGTAAAACTGAATGAAAAAGCAGCAAAGTGAATCATTTCAATAATTTCATTTCACATGTTCAAGCCGTTATCACCCAAACTCACAGAGCACACCTTTTCCACAGGTGTCAACACAAAGCCATTAAATTAAGGACACCGCAGTAGGAATTACAAAATCCCTGTAAATAAGGCTGTGTGTTTGCATGTGATCTGGAAGAATGGACCCGAACCATGCAGAGAGACATTCGAAAGACATCAGAGACCTAGTGAAGGTCAAGCACGCAGAGGAAGAGCAAGGGGACGAGGCGAGGAAGACCAAGACCAAATGAAAGACAATTTGTTTCTGATGCAATTCGTGCAGCTGTTGTTCATAATGTTCTAATGTGGCACATGGGATGACCAGGAGGGAACCTGGACAGAGAGTGCATCCAAACTGGAGTTGCTTCCCCCCTATTGTTCACACTTTCAGGTGAGAAAACAAGGACGTTGCATTGCTGTTGCATGTATAGACTGTAACTCGTGATCTCACTGTGGTTTTAAAAACAGCTCCACAGTAAAGAAAGGATGATCATTAGCTATCCGTCTTTTTTTTTTTGACCACTTTTTTGTAGATTTTTAAACCTAATTAATTAGGTTAATTCCACAGTGTATTTCTCCTTTTAACTGATTGCTCAATTCTGATTGGTCAGAAGGTGTTGATTAATTTTCTATTACTGACACAAGTACACCTACAAATCACAGGTTTATATCAATGCACTTGTTCGAATACGTTATTGTTTCTATAGTAACAGCTCACACAGGGAGTTTTCATGGAAAATGCTCAATGTTAATTTGATGACGTTATCAATAAGGTGTTTATTTAACATTTATGGAAGGAGTCTCCAGTGTTAGCACTTTGTAAAGGTCACAGGTACAGCTGTAAGTTTTCCCATTAGGCACAATCTTCAGGAATTCAGAGAAGAAAAGAATTGAGGCTGGTGAGGGAACACCTGTTTATAGCTGTTATAACATCAGTCAGTACATTTACATAATATTTTTATTATGTTTACACTCATATTTCTATACTAATATTCTAAT
>JAQQZR010000020.1:13398029-13408677 GCA_030068235.1 Notoglanidium macrostoma | reverse complement strand
ATAGATAGATAGATAGATAGATAGATAGATAGATAGATAGATACAGGTCATGTACACAATAACATACTCTGGATATTCTATATGCCGATATTAATTGGGTTGTAGCAGCATTCTTTGGACATGTATACAGCGCATTCAGAATATACATCTCAATTGGGCTATTTATGGCAGTTTGAGCCTCTTACCTGTTTACAGTCAGCTATGTGTGTTGTACACAAGCCAAACAGTCTTTCAGTTTGCAAGTAGAGACGCATGTAACAGAAATATTTGTGGAATATTCATTTGCATTAGCCATGTAAACAGCATAGTCTTTATAGTCTTTTTCAGAATATGGGATAATATTCAGAATAATATTTTGTGCATGTAAACAAAGTGGATGAGAACAGGAATAACAGGATAAGTTCTGATGTAAAGGTTAATAAGTTTAAATCATACCATTTGTTTATTCTCTCATTCTGGCTTATTAAATAAAATATTTATATACCTGGTGTTGATTTAAACATTGGATGCCATGGAGATGGCCTTGAAGAAAAATTAAATCAAGTCCAAATTAACAAATTTGGATCAAATCAGTTATTTTCGTTGGAATGGTACACAGCACCGTGCAAGCGAAGGACATTTTTACTCTTTTAACAGCAGGTGGGCCCAAAACATGCGATTCATTGATTTCTAATGAATCCCCAGACACACCATTGTGTAAGTTTAAATGACACTTTCAGCTCTTCATAAAGTAAATTATTCAACTGGGCTTTATCTCGGATTAATCTCAGGGTTTTCACCTTCTCATAACTCACGGCCATCACCGAAATCCAAAGATTTTTTTAGCAGGCGTAGTTGTAGGATTAGTTTGACCTTCTATACAGCCAGAAATGGCGCAACATACACGACAGAGACAGGCACAACTGTCTAATAGATAACACAATGTCTAACACCATGGTTTAAAATATTGCGACACCTCACAGAAGAGGAGAAAAGAGGACGTCTTGGCACCAAATGACCTTGAGGCCTATCTTTAAACTGCTTCTTCATGTATGAAGTAGGAGGAGGTTTGTCTGCGCATATTTCACAAAAGGAAAATACTTTCAGTTCATCCTTATTTTCTCTTCATTGGCAAGAAAGAGCTTTGATTTTGAACACATTATGGAAATACCTCTGAGGAAGGTTATGGGTGGAATGGGTACATTTAATTCGGTAAAATTTATCAACAGAAAGAACGATTACTCTGATATTCCACCCAATCCAGTCACTGGTAGTCTGTGCTTTATACATAGATTTAAATCTGTATCTGTATCTGTATCTGTATCAGTATTCAGATTTAAACCCATCTGCTTTCTCAATTTCCAGACAATGTGTTCATGTTCTGTCACATTACTAGTCACAATTACTGGATAAAAAGCTTATAAAAATGTCCTTGAGGTTATTTATCTTACTATAACTTCAATGTGTGAGAAACGTAAACTTTAAGGTAACCTTTGAGATAAATATAGTCTCAAAAAAAAAATGAAACAAATCCATATGTCAAAATAATTGGCCTCCCTGCACATGGTATGTTGTGCAAACTCTCACTGCCAACATAAAAACACTGATTCCTCTCTCATGATACATGATGACGAAGCAATCGGAGAGCAATTCTCATTAAAAAAGCTCTCGACATCCTCCAGGGCCGCATGTCCTTGCCAGTGGACTCTCCTCTTCAACTCACCACAACAGGTTTTAGCTTAGATGACTGGGATAGTCATGTCATCTCGATATAAATAATAATAATAAACAACAGACAATAAATATTCTCTCCAAGCTTTATTTAATCAGTTTGTTTATGTTGAAGGAAAGGAGTGAAACCTGACCAAAAAAGGCAGAACCTAAGCTACCGTACAAGAAATTAAACCAACGAGCAAAATAAATAAAAAGTAAAATCAAAATGAAACGCCTATGCAGGACAATTAACAACAAAAGCAATCACATTAAAACTGTCCCCTTAGAAATTACTTTAAAATCTTATAATGAAGTGAGTTCTTAATCACTTGATTTAATGGTTTAATGGTTTTTACGTTGCCCCAGGTTTCAAAATGAACATTACTATAATAATATAGACTGTAGTACATTACAGACAAACATGAGAGAAACTGCTTTGTAAGTGTGTCTGTCTTTACAATGAGAGCTGAAAGCAAACAGGTCGCAGTGATGAGTCAAATGCCTGGCCTTGCTTATGAATCTGGTAAACAGAACCCATTGATTTCAAAGCTGTCTTTCAAACATGCATATACAGGGTAAAAGGTAAAAAAATATATATTAACAAGTTTTTTCTTACTGGTAAAAAGGCAAAAATTTGTTACTCAAATTAACAAACAACTTTTGAATTGCATATGAGTAATAAAAATCACAAATGTGCATCTTTAATAAAGCCTGGATATATTTTAAGCAATTCTATCAGGCTGCCGTGCAAGGTGTGCGAGGATTGATGCAATAAATTTTTGCTAATAAATGAGCTGTAGAACTTTAATGCTTTTTGTAAATCTGAAAAGGTGAAAAGATACATATATGTGTCTTTATGGAAGAAAATCATTGGAAACGTTAAGTGTTGTGAAGTTAGTGCCTCGTATGATGAGAACGTGAACAAAAGTATTTGGATTCATTTGTGGTGAAACGTTATAAGAGCGGCCCCAAACTGGAACCCTGTGGCACTCCAGTTTGATCATTGATCTTTTCAGACAAAAACTTGTCAGAATGCCCACACTGAGATCTTATTAACTTAACAAACACATAACTGAATAATATAAAAAAAATCAAACTCCGCAGTGCCGAATATTCACAGGCTAATGTTATGCGACTGTTAGGATTTTCCTTTCGCCTTCCAAGCAGACAAGATACCGATTACTGTTATCACTCCAAAGTTGATTACTTTCCTACAACAGCACATCCCAAAGTGTTTTATTCCTCTTATATTATAACAATTTGTCAATAATTACAGTTTTAATTTATAAAAAAAATGACATTTTATTGGTTTATAGCTACATTTAACGCCCATATTTCCTGTTACGCCTTTGCTATTGAAGCAATATACAGTCGCTCACTAAAAAGTCTCTCTTTTTTCTTTCTTTTAGTTAATAAGACAAAAAATTTGGCTGCTTACCAAAAACCTGGGACAATTCCCGCAGCTTAAAATGTAAAGTTATTGCTTTAAGTCTGACTGTTACAAACCACTGACACTGGAGAGACTCCCTTTTAAATAAAAATGTTAAATAAACATCTAAAAAAAAAATAATTTAAATCTTCAACATGTCAACATCCGCTTGCATTTTTAATACCTTCATGTAGAGATTCTGCTGAAGAAGTGAATGAGCAGTTACTGTAAAAACAACAATGTATTAGAACGAGTTTCTGTTATGGACAATTAATCAACACGTTCTCACCAGTCAGAATGGAGAATTTAACAGCGATGTGGAATTTTAACAAATGCTTAAAATGGATCTTGTGTTGACGGAGGCGTTTTATGTCCAAACATTTGCCATTATTTAGCTGTGGCTGATGAAATATCGAGTGTTACTCAATCTGGCCCGTGTGCTGAGCGTGTCTAAAGCATGCTGTGGAGAGGATGAATGGGGGCAGTGTGTGTGTGATAGAGTGTGTCTGTGAGTGCACTGTAGCTGCCGTAGTCACAGCCAAACATACAACTGACACCACGCCCGCACTGAGTGAAGAGTTGATCCGATGTGTGTAGATTCCCACATTTCTTCCTCAAACAGGGCCAGCAGTTCATCACTGTCCAACAGCAATGACAGGTGGGCCAGACTCTCAAATAACCCACTGATCAGAACCGCTTCAATCCTGCCTACAAAATCTTAAAAACTGTCAAAAAATATGTAATTTTAAATCACTAACTCATATTGGATAATTGATTACACTTACATACTGTCAATTGATACTTTGGGCCAAACAGTGTCAAATTTGCAAATTAATCCTCGTCGGTTTCAGAGATTGTTCTGCAAAAAAAGTCAAATGTCATATAGTGCGTGATTTGTTGCTGAATAAGCTTGACCGTTTCTGACCAATCACGTCTGAAATGCAAAAGATTAAAAGATGAAGTTAACCACGTTTCCATTAGCCTTCATAATGCACAATTTGAAATTCATCAGAATGGAACAAAAACTTATTTAATGTCCTGGCATATAAGACCATTCTTTACATGGGTGTAGAGGCGGTATGAAAGAAAACTAAAACTGGGAAGGAAGTAGCAGAGATCGTTGGTGAGTATATTTTGCTAGTACAGTTAGCTTGATTTGCTAATCTGCCAATGACGCTAGTACAACACATAGCTAGTGATGTAAATCAAACTTAAGGCAATTTAAATAGTGTTTATAAATCGAATGGATTTTAAGCTGTACATTTAGGCTACTACCATTTGTTAAAAACACCTAGAAACGACAACATTTGCAGTCGCTACGTAGCTACAGAGATACTACAAGCGAAACGCTGTTTGCTAGGTGTGAATGTAGGGTTACTAGATTAATAGATACAGTTATAAACACTTTATTTCCTCCCTAGCCTTTCTCTCTCATTCATTATCAGGAACATTTTGCCCGTATGCTATGCTTTGTGTGTCTTGGACAGGTGTTACGCATGTCCTTCCTAAAACAGACACTCTCTGTTTCACGTTTCACACCAAAACCCTGCAGTTGCTCTGGACACACACACACACACACACACACACACACACAGAAGTGCAGAGATTCACGCTCATGTACAACCATCAGCAACACGTGGGCCTCAACTGCCCCACACTTCAGCTAGATGGTTTTATAAATGAAAAATAATTATTATTAATTATAAAAATAATTATGTCCCATTTTGAATGGCTAGGTCTCAACGGTGTGTAGTAATAGCGTTAAATAAAAAAAAATGTGTACTAAAGAGAAAAGACAGCCTTTATAGGAGCTTGTACATTTCTACAGGAATGCATCACAACTAAAAGCTTTTAGCTAAGAAACCTGCATGCTAAGCTAGCTTTCGAACTTAGCTAATGTTGAAAATGAACAAAACTGTAATAGTTGTGCTATACTTTTTAGGTTTAGCTAAAGAAAGTCACTAAGAATATGACAATGACCTTTGAGAACTTAGATACTGAAAATCCTCTCATGTTGACTTGCAACAAATACTAACTAGTTTGCTAGCCCGCTAGCTACATAGCCTAAAGTTATGCAGCCTAGAGCAGTGCTGAGTAGATAACTTATCATTCAGACACCTAAATGTTTGTTTATTTTGTGTGAACAAAATTGATGATGTGTTGTATTAAATAAAATGGCTCACGTCACTAAAACGCAACAAAATAGCCTCAACAGGATGAAACTACTAAACTTTTCCCTGCTAAACTTTCTCTCTCTCTACCAGTGATTTAGAAAAGAAATGAATAATAACAGATCATTTTGTTTCTTCATACGAAAAATTTCAAAAATGAGCAGAAAGATCTGCCAGTAGAATAAGAATAATTAAAGCTTAAAATGAGGACAAATGTCTAGAAATAAGCTTACTAATATTAATAATTAATACATTTTTAATAATTAATTAAATAAATATTAGATTTGATTAAATTCCAGATATATAAAATTTTTTGTAAAATTGTAAAAAGTGTCCAGTTTGGAGTCTAGTTGAATTATAAAAAGTAGTAAATGGTTGACGGCGGATTCAAAAGCGGGGAACGGGGTGTGTAGTTAAATTTATACACGTATCTTAGCTAGCAATCCTAGCTTTCCTTACTTGGAAACGCAGTTTACACTTAAAGTATCACTGCAATCAAAACACCCAGATGAACCGATTAGCTAGATTAGCTAGTTAGGTAGTTAGCATGCTAATGTAATAGCCTACAAATCGGAATGTTTTGTCTTCCCCCCTACACTTATGGCCATCGGTTTGCTTTGAAAAGTGCATGATATATACACAGAAAGCATCTGTGAAGAGTTTTAATCCATTTCAACTAACAACTCTCTAAAACTACATTGTATTGCAGTGGGACGGCAAAAAGGAAGGGAAAGAGTGTTGCCTTAGGCTAGTAAACTCTCTGTTTTGGTGAAGGCTACAGCTGTCGTATAACACTTCACCCTCTTTATCTACGCCTCGATGTTATGAGTGGAGTTTAATGTAAACAAATTTGTGGGACAAGAATATGAGTTAGAATAGTGTGGAAAGCACTCGCATCTGGATTCGCAAGTTTTATCACAGAGGAAATATTTTATTCCGGACGAATACATTTTTTTCAAAAAAGCATCAGTTTGTCCGCTAAATGTTACATTGAATACTTTAACAAACAGCACTTTGAAAAAATATTGAGGACATTTAAAATTTTGTTTTATTATATCATCCAGATATAATAGTTTGTTCAACTTGGCAAAATTAGTACTACAATTGCGTGACTGAACGCGTTAGCGGATATTCGACTGAATCTGAGAGAGTGTTTGGTTAGCGTTGAGCGAGAGCAGAGGACACCGTGCGGCCTGTTTTCCGTCGAAATATTTCACGCCCTTTGCTCAAGTGCATGTTTGCATTCCTCGCTGCTTTCCGACTTGCCTTGACAATGCTTTTGTGTACTGGTGCTTTCATCTCCTGTGTCCCGCCACCCGCCCCTGTCTTCACGAGACGCAGGCAGATTAATAGCAAATGGACGGATGAGGCCAAAGGACACAAAGCCGTGGACCCCTCAGTTTAGTCTGGAGGAAGAGTGAAAACAGAAGGGAAGTAAAAGCTACACGTGAGACACTCTTCTCTCTCCTTCTGACAGACGTGTTGAATGCACCGCTGTCTCAGTGGCATTAGGTCCTATTAGCTCTCAACGATTCCTTGTCCTTAAGCTGTTTGGGTGGAAATAGAAACCCTGTCAGGTTACAGGGCCTAAAACCCCCCATTGTTTTGGAGCTGTCACATCAGAAATGGAGAGTTATGACAAGCTGTAACTTTATCTGCTAACAGGTGTGGCACGGCCAAATTTGAAAGGAGAACAAGTTGTACGAAGTGGGAACAGTTGCTCATCCTTTTAATGTGTAATCTTTAAATAAACAAGCCATTAGCGTCTACTCAGACGTGCTACACCTATTCGTTTTCACCACCCTGTCAATCCGCCGCTCAGGTAGTAAAGCTGTTTATAGATACGTACGTGTATATAATATTAATCCATATCTAGCATGCTACAAGCTTCCCTTATAAAAAGTCACATGAACTTGGACTGTGTGAATTTTACACATTTTCGGACTTTTTCCTTCACTTTTTCTTTCGAATTCACATTTACATTTTTTCACATGTATTTTGAGGATCAGAATCAGTTTTATTGGCCTTGTAAGATTAGAATTAGACCCAGTACAAAACAATACAATAAACATATAAACAAATGAAGGTCGACGTATGAGGAAGTGAAAATGCAAAACAATAATAATCCCAAATGTGAATGCTATAGATATAAATACTCTAAATAGACAATCTAGTTTGAACCAAAGTGAGAAGAGTGCATTAAATTACTGTCACATGTCACGTTATACACCACGTTTAGAGCTACATTTAATGTTGTGGAAAATCCGTGAAACAGATGAGGTCCATCTTTCTTTCTTTTTTTTTATTACTAAACAAAAAGACTTTCTTGTAGTCGATACAAATGCACAAATGATGAAAAACGTCAACATTTCTACAAAGATACATTTATCTTTGTTAGATAATGTGCTTTAATCCATCTACTGTATTATTAGTGCTAAGTTATGTGACAAGTAAACCCATGATACGATTGACAGTTGACGCTACTGTCCAAGCTGCTGCTAAACAACGCCTTCCGTCCAATCAGAATGGAGAACTCCATACAGCGCTGTAGTATAAAAGAAAATATTTCCCATAGTCCATCACTGCTAGTGCGTTAAGTGTGAGTGAATAAGGTTCCATATGATACGCTGCCTGTTCCAGCTGCTCAGCAGGGCTGTGACAAAGCCGTTATCGTTGCAGAGGAGCTCTGTTTAGTCAGTTGTAGTGTAGTTGATTTTATAAGCCCTGATGACGTATAATGCCCTTTGACCCAGGTACCAGTTGCGATGAAACTATTTGACCTCTGACCCTCGCTGTGAGTTGGAAAGGCTGTGGCATTTTGCACCGAGGCACCAGAACAGCGCACGTCAGTTACTTTCCGTGTACAACAGATTTGAGTGTCATAATTAATTTGCTTCTCATTTTTTTAACAGGTGGAACAGTGGAGGTTTGCAGACATGCCAGGGATTTAGCAGATAAATAGAAAGGTTACGCCGTTGAGTGTTTCTTTGATGTTGGAAATGTCTTAATATAATTTATAGCGTTTCATATTGAGACATTGGAAGATTTCTGGTTATTATTTATCATTAAGCATTCAATAGTGAATTTCAGATCCGCAGCCTCAATGGCTGATTGAGTCGTTACCTGAACACTGATGACTGATAATATTACTGTTAATGTATTAATAAAACACTTTCGGGTGTCGGTTCATCAATACCATATTTTACAGCCATCAACATCAATCATTTTCTATAATAGCAAAAGACGTTTATTTAGAATTCTGGAGGAGGAGGCTCAGACATGACGAGTCAGGACGAGTTTGCACTTTCTCTGTAACATAACAAGCTGCATTTTTTTTTTTTTTTGTCATTTTAACTTTGTGAAATGTAAGGTGAATGGTGAGGGAATGATGTTCATTGCTGCTATAACAGGTACAACGTTAGTATTACAACATTAATCTTGACTAGTACATAAGTAGATAAATATGTGTTGTTAATTAATTATTAATAGTAATTCTTGGCCAACTGCGTTAGTGTAAGAGGAATAAAAGACTTTAGGGACATTCTATTATTGGAAAATAATCAACAGCAGTGACTCTGTTTCATCACACCACAACATCGTCGATTATTTTCCTATAACAGCATGCCACCAAGTGTTAATATCAGTAATTGAAAGACTGGAAGATACAGGGACAGAACATGGTACATTTGCAAAACATTTCTATACAAAAAATTGAAATAACGCAAACAGATTTTGCCAGATAGATTCTGATTAGCTTGTTAAAATGAAGCACTTTCCATCAGTTTGGTCATGAATTCCCGTAAAGCGGTGTTTCCCAAGGATGACACATTGAGAGATGAATAATGAGCTGGTCATTTGAATCAATGCTAGTTTAGGAAATAAAAAGTAGTTCATTCATTCATCAGTCGTTCAGTAGCCACTTTATCCTGATCAAAGGTCACTGTTAATAAAAGCAAGTACTACTTTTTTTCTGTACTGCATTGGAAACACTGTAGGCCATCTACAGAACGTTGCACGATACAGAGCATAATAACAATGCCAACATTTTACAAATTTGAGTCTCAACTGGATGAATTAAAACATCCCATCATTCCCATCACTGGTTTTAGAGAACCGCTTGTCACACTGTCTGTACCGTCTGTACACACTGTACTGTTCATTATCTGATTAGTTGGATCAGGTGTCTGAGAGCAGAAACTCTGGGAACCTGTGTGTTTAATATTAATTGTGGGCCTTTTTCAAAACTTCAGCAAATACAATCTCTCAATCACTGCAGCTTCCCTAAATCCATACTCCAGCTTTCACTCATTTCCCACTGATGTGAAGGTAAGAAAGAAACGGCTTAGTGCTGATCACTGGGATGAGGGTGAGAGTTTAAGTAGTTAGCGAGTACACCTGTAGCCAACAGCTCAAGGAATCGGACTACTCCAACACCACTGGACGTAAATGCTAAAAAAAACATGGTCTATACGGGTTTTCAATTTGTTAGACAGACATCCATCAAACAGAACATTAGTATCTGTGCACCGGATATGATGATAGAGTCATCATGAAAAATAGCTCATGATACTGAATTGCATTAATTAAAACATGATTAGAAATACATTGTGAATAATTTCCATCGATAATGTCTTATTTCTGATTTTTGTTTGTGGGATATCAACATGGGCAATGCAAAAATATCTCTGAGGAATGAACCTATATGAAGCATTAACACCTGTTCATTTGTTGTCTGATGGATTTTTAACTGCTAATTCACCACCGCCACATTGTATAGCCTGTAACACGTTACTATCATTCATTTCCTATAGCTCTGAGTGCAGAAACCTGTTTAGAAACATGCCGCCATTTTAACCAGTGTTTTGCAATATTTTGATAAGTAATAATTCAGTGTAGCCTTTTATTTCTTAAACCAGTGTTTCTTCAGCACATTTCAAGGGGCATATACTGTATAATTTATTTATTTGTTTGTTTGTTTGTTTGTTTGTTTATTTATTTGTAGAGCATTATTATGACTCTGTAGACTACCTGTGGCAATATTAAACTTTGTTTTAAATATTTCACTGTGGGAACATGTAAATTCAAAAGTATGTGCTTTTTTATTATTCCCTTATAGCTGTTATAATGCGCTCCACTTTTCTGGAAGACTTTCCATTAGATGTTGGAGCGTGGCTGTGGGAATTTGTGTTTATTTAACTACAAGAGTGTTAGTGAGGTCAGGCACTGATGTTTGGTGAGGAGGCTCCAGTTCCAGTTCATCCCAAAGGTGTTCAGTGGGCTTGAGGTCAGGGCTCTGTGCAGGACACTCGAGTTCTTCCACTCCAACCTTAACACACCATGTCTTCATGGAGCTGCT
>JAQQZR010000020.1:13377321-13396901 GCA_030068235.1 Notoglanidium macrostoma | reverse complement strand
AAGGTACTCTCTTGGTCATACTGCACTATTTAGAGATATTGTGCTTTAAGATATCTAAAGACAAATTAAATTCAAACTTTGTGTAACACTTGAACGTGTAGTGAAGTGTAGGCTTTATATTAAAAATAATATTGAATAATTTATCCTAAAATCATTCAGTAGCCTTAAAAAGGAACTTTACATACACGTGCATGCTAGGTTAGGTTTCCCTTTTTACATTTAATCTTCTCATGAGAGCCATTTATTTCCTTATTTATTCCATGCTAAATTTCATGTTACACAATAAAACACAGTGTGTGTGTGTGTGTGTGTGTGTGTTTTGGGTTTTTAAAAAATCTGTTTGAGGAGAGCTCTATTAAAGGTGAAATGTAGTTATATGATGTGAAATCATTCCTTGCTCTTGGTCACTTGCCTGCGTGGTGCCTAAAGTCCTGTTTAAAGCTTTTGCACTTTCGTAAAACCTCTCACAGCAAACACACACATGCACATGCGTGTTTGAACGCAGGGCTGGTGTTCATATTTGAAATAGTGCGAAAAGTGTCAAATTTCAGAGAGCTCACACAGCACGCATGCAGCTGAGTGTTGGATTTTGCTTTTACATGAAAAAACCACACGGACAAATCTGTGTGGAAATATAATATATAGGTTTTTTTTATTGTAACTATATAATTTAGATTGTTATAATGGTTTTAAAGTTATCCTTTCTAATGTACATGATATACACTGAGAAAGGTACAGGGTTAAAGAATATACTAACTCGAAAGCTCATATTCAAGCAGATATAATAATAATAATAATAATAATAATAATAATAATAATAATAATGAAGTGGTAACATTTGTGTTGTTTCAGAAATTGGCTTTCTATTCAAAAATGCAAGAAGAACCCGTAAGTGGAGGGAACTCATTCTCCAGCCATTCCGCGCCCACTATAAAGGAGGAGGATTGCGCGCCCGAGAAGGAGCAGCCGCCTGAGGCTGAGTACATCAGCTCACGATGTGTCCTCTTCACCTACTTCCAGGGAGACATCAGCTCGGTGGTGGACGAACACTTTAGCCGTGCCCTGAGCCAAACCACCGGCTACGGTCCTGCTTCAGCCAGCAGCAACAAAAGCACAAGAGGGGCCGCATCCTGGAAAGGTGCGCGATGATGTTCATGTAGTGGAGTAACTGTACAACATTCAGGAGTATTCTCACTGAGAAGAATGTTAGAAAAAATAATACCACTGCGTGTGAATGTTGCATGATAAGATCTAAAAGCTGAGATAATCCTAATTATTTTGCATGATCAAATCTCAAATCTGATTTGATTTATAAGTAAGGAGGACAGAAATAGTGCTTCAGGAAAACAACAACAACAAAAAATAAAAATAAAAAACCCAACCACACACTTGTTGTGTTTTTGAAAATAATTTTTATAAAATTTATCTAGGCAAAATCATCATCATCATCATCATCATCATTTTATCTTTATTCTCATAATTCGTAATAAAAAAGATCCCATGTTAATGTTTACAATACATATTTATGTGAATGCTGTCCATCTCACGTCCTCCAGACGGATCATTCCCGATGAGCCAGCGCAGTTTTCCTCCGTCCTTCTGGAACAGCGCGTATCAGCCATCAGTCACGGCGTCTTTAAGCAGTGCTCTGGGCGCGTCCCACAGCGACCTGCCCTTCCCTGCTGACCCGTACTCCAGCGCCTCGTTACACAGCCACCTCCACCAGGCGACTCCGGAGTCCTGGCACCCGTCACACCACCACCACCATCATCCGTACCCGCTCGGCGGCTCCATCAGCGCTCAGAGCTCGGCTTATCCTCGGCCCTCAGTGCACGACGTGTACGGGACGCACTTCGACCCGCGGTACAGCTCTCTCCTGGTGCCCTCGGTGCGGCCGCACAGACTGCCCCCGGCCACAGTGCCCGCTCCCGGACCCTCGCCGTGTGACATCAGCAAGAGCGATCCAGCCAGCTCGGCGTGGACCGGAGCTTTCGCTGGGACGGGATCCGATATGGGACAGAGCCTCAGCCTGAACGTGGACGCAGGTAAAAAAAAAAAAAGATGACTGTCACCAAAACATCTTAAGATTGATGAATTTCTCTTATAAACATGCAAAATTATTTCATAGCAATTTTTACATTATGATATGGATATCATCTTCAAGGCATTTTAAGTCCAGAGTATCAATAATTTAATGAAAGATTTGTTCTAAAAGTAAAAAAGTAATGAAATCGAAAGCTCAAGCTCTCCTGTCTTTTTCGCAATGTGGTGAATCTCCATCTGCTGCTTCTGTGAAGAAGAATTTCTCAAGAAAAAAACGGGAAACCTGTTTACTCATGCATAATGAAAGTATAAGGGGAGCTATTTAAAATACACAACAATATAAGAAAAAAATCCTACACCCAAAACAATAAAGGTTTAAGATCAGAGAGGGAGTCTTATAGCATTTTATTCAACTTCCCCACACTGGGGTGATACAGTAAAACTAGTATCTTACACTTTTGGGAGGATTTGTGGCATTCCTGTCACCATATTATACCATTGTATGCTAATGTAGTCATGACGTCACTAATGATTGAATTTGTGACTAATATTGATATTATGAAAAAAAAAAAAGATATATATATATACAGTATATATATATATATTTATAAACATGTAGAATTGAACAATGGCTCTTGTAAATGTCATTGTGAGTGAGATTTGGCTGAATACAGGGGAATTGTTGTTATGTTAACGGTTACTGCATATTGACATGATAAATCGAGGTTATTCCTTTAACCTCTTCGAACCTGGCGTTCTTTGCAATGTACGTCACATGTTACACGACTATACAAAAGAATACACACACAAATAGAGAAGGTCTAGCCAAAGTCCGGTGCAGTGAATTTGTATTACACGTAAGAAATACATCTTTCTTATTCTCGTCAGAATTTTTGTAGCAGCTAGGAAATGTCGAAAGATATAAAATAAAAGAGCATATACTCAATTCAATGCAATTCAGTTTTATTTACATTGCACTTTTAACCCTGAACATTGCACAAAGCAGCTTTTCAAAAATCTGGACATGGATTTAGATTCATATGCTGCCTGCTTTTACTTTTTTCCTCTCAGACATTGAAGCAGTTATTAGGAATACAACAGTTTCGTGTTCCTTTAGAAGTCAAGGTCGGTTCTGTTGTGTCATTTGACAATCCTATTTTCTGAAGAAGAAAAAAAAAAGTGTATGTGGCTTTCTCAACCTTTACGCCTTTATTTTCACACTTTCTTGCGTCAGAGCTTGTTTGTTCCCTTCTTCCTTCTCAACTTTTCTTATCCTCCTTGTTTTCTTCTTGTCTTACTTTTCCTCTCAGGTCTTCAAAACCAGGATAAAAGCAAGGACTTGTACTGGTTTTAGTGGCCTGCCTGCCTGCCTGCTGTCCGCTCCAGCCTCGGCTGATCTCTGTCTTTCTGTGCCTTGCGCTTAGGCCACAGCAGGCTTGTCTTTTTTTTTTCCTTCCCTGTAACAGACTGTGATCTCACTTGCAGCTCGGCGCTACGCGCTCTGCAGCGGGGGCATCCTGAGCTGAAATCGCACCACAGTGGATAAACCCAAAGGCTCTGGCAGCACCTGAGAGAGCGGAGAGAAAGAGAGAGGGATTGACGAGACTCGCTGGAGGGACGGCCTTCCAGAAATACACGCTGGTGGTGTGACCGGCAGCTGTTCTCTCCGAAGCAGACACACGTCCAAGAGAAATTAAAAAAAGAAGAACAAGCACTTCATTCTGGGATGGGTGAGAACCGTAACGTCAGAAGTGTCCTTCACAACAGGGACCACGGCCAGTGTCAAAGACGGGACAGGGTCTTATTGCAACTTTTTTTTTTAATTAGAAACGAGAGACTCGATGAGAGAGCAGCATTCTCTGTCGTATATTACAGAAGAGACCACAGGCTATTTGAAGCCACTTGACTCTATCTATATTGCTCTCGACAGCTGTCATCGACAACTGGCTTGGAGCTCAGCGGACACACACTGCATCGCTTCTCGGCCCGGGATTTATATATATATATATATATATTTAAATATATATATATATAAGGAACATTTTGCTGAACACACACACGTGGAAACAAGCGATTTGTGAATTAAGGACAAACAAGGGGAAGAGTTGGCCCATGAGGAAGTGCTAGCAGATGGACACACACACATACACACACACACACACACACACACACACACACAGTTTCAGTGTCGCTGTATATACTACATGTGTTTGAATGTGAAGTCGGCTCATTGCTGTGAACACACTGCCAAAAATCTGCTGTTCGGATTTCAGTCATCACTGGCTCAGGAGCTATGTTTACACGCAGCCCAAGAATTTCCAAATATAAAAAGAATTTACATCAAACCGTGTAGATTTTAAATCCACCAAGGCCTTGGAGAACACTATTTCACACTGCTGTGTACTTGTATATAGGTAGAATGACAATAAAGCTCTTAACTCTCTACTTTTATGCCGATCTGTGCCGTGAGGATTATTATTTGCGGAAACATTATATACAAGTTATTATATAAAAGTCTGAGAACGTTAAAAATCTGGGATTTTTTTTATTTAAAACTCGGAGAATTTTAAAACGAAGGACGTGTTCGGTATCTTAAATGGTAACTTTTTGCTTGGTCAGTGTTTAAATGCAAATTTGAGCATATTTGTGAAAAACTCCGATAATCCTCGAGGCCTATCCTTCCTGCTGGAGCGCTTCACGTCACTCTGATGGATTCGTCCTAAAACAGATCGCCGGGTTTTGTAGAAACTTGTGAAATCAGCTCGAGTGTCGTTAGAACAAACGGGAAGAAGGACCAAATGCTAAGAAATTCTGACGTTCGTGTAGATATTTCTGTAAGACGTCTCTCCAGTTGCTGATATCATTTGCAATGAAAAATATTGTTATAAATCGTAAATGAGTGCAAAATAGGAGCATTTTCACAGCAAGTGCTGCCAGATTTGGACCTCAATTTATTGTGTTTCATGTAAATTAATGGGAAAAAAATCAATGCGAACAAATCAGTTGGCACAAATAAACAACACAAAGTTGCTTAGCTTTCATTTTTTTTATTTATTTTCCTTAAATTGACTAAGGCTCAGTAGATCACTTCCAGCCATAAATGTACACTGAAATGTATCTGTTCTAATATAATGGACTCAACCACATAGATAGTATTAAACTTTAAAACTATGAAAACACATATTAAAGCATATTATTAAGGAACTAGTGTGTGTGCAAATTGTAAATTTAGTGTGAGGAATGATTTTTATATTAACAGTTTCTTATATATAAAATTTTTCAAAACTATGACGCTACAGAGGGGTGTGTAAATAATATTTCAAAGCAAAGACGATGCAAAACTGGCTTTCTTCTTACCTGTGAGTGTTTCTATGTCTTACAAACAAGATTGTTTCTTATTTATTTCCAGCTTACATTCACACTAGGGTTAGGGTTAGAGTTATATTACATATTACATTATAGTAAATTTAGGGTAAATATAATAAACAAACAAACAAACCAATAAATAAATAAATAGGCACCTGAGATCAGGCTGAATTCAGGCCGACGTAAGTCTCTGCGTGTAAACACGGCCCATGTGACCAGTGTGACGAGTCCCAGTGGTGTATTTGAACGTATTAATATATTACCTTGTAAAGTATTTTTCCTTGTTAAGGAGAGTTCAGTGTTTTGACCTGCTTTATCTGTAGCGTCTGTCTTCATGCTAACGGAGTAGAACTGTGTCCTACACGCCACTGTTGCTGTTTCCTTTCAGTATTTATAAAAAAAGTTTAAATTAAAAAATAACAGGCCTGCATGCAAACTGCTCTAAATGCTGCCAAAGTATTAGAAAATTCGGAAATATTTTTAAATCCATGAGTGACCAGCGTTGGGATCTTTACCAGTTAAATTATTTCTGCTTTTTATGCAAGACAGCACAAACATGTGAGGGTAAGATGGATGACAAGTTTTATCTTTTTCGATAATCCTAACTGGGCGTATCTACGAAGCAGCCTTTAGCATCTGAACAAGACTTTTATAGAAGAAAAATTCCTTGTAGCATTAGGAGCCTTTGCCTTTTCATAGTGACCTTCCCTGTATACAGTACGTTATTAACAGTGTACATAAAGGCTCCATGTCAAGGGCCAGCTGTATTAATAAAGTGACTCCAACTGTCAGAAACACAAAACGACTCTGACTAAATCATAAGCAGTTTATTATCACACTCTGTATGCCCTGTACATTTACTGTTGTCACATAAATCATCCATCCATTTATCTATTATCTATACCGAGTATCCATTAAAGGCCGTGGAGAAGCTGGAGTCAATCCCAGCTGGGGTCAGAGGTGGGGTACATACACCCTGGGTAGGTCTTTAATCTATTACAGTGATGACACAGAAAGACGAAAATCCATTCACGCTCACATTCACACCTTTGGGCAATTTAGAGTTGGCCTAATCTGCATGTATTTGGGCTGTAGGAGGAAACTGAAGTTCCAGTTCCAGTATCATTTAAAAAAAACAAGATATTGTTCAGAAACATGAGGAACTTTTAAATAAAATGATATGGTCAATGTAGCCTATTCCTGCAAATTGCAAAGAAAATAGGTGTGTGTGTGTGTGTGTGTGTCCAGGGTGTATCTCAGTCTTGCCTAGGATTGTCTCCAGACCTACACACACAGAAGAATAAGCAGTTACTGGAGATAAATGAATCACAAATCTGTACTGTTATTGTATTAATGTGACAGTAATTTACATTTTTTTTAATATATATATTATTTTGTCGATCACAGAAATGATGCAATTTTCCTACGAATACTAAATACTCAGAATACTTCTCAATACTTAAAAAAAAAAAAACACAATGTTTGCATATAGAAATGACTCATATTTCAATATCAGTTAACCAAACAATATATTGTACAGTCCTATAATGCAAAGAAAACCTAATACCTAGGCAACACAAAAGCATGAAAGCATGTTTAATAGCAGAGTATCAAGGTATTATTGGGATATTATTTGACAGATTAGTCATTCGAGCTAAAGGAAGTGGTTATAAAATAAATGTCCAAGGTCAGGTGACTTTTCAGTGCTAAGCCCATTGGCCTATTTAAACCAGCTATACATACTGTACCGCACATGTTCTATACATACACGTCTATTCAGCTCTACTGCCACAAAGGAGCTAAAGAAAGCTGTCCATCTCCTCCTCAACTCATATCATGTTTATTAGACAGAAAATGAGTTCGGCTATTCATCATCATTAAAGCTTTTAAAGTGTCCCTGAGTTTGTATCGACAGCCGAAGAGACCGGACAGCTGTAGATTAATATTACTTTTTGACTGGTGCGATGAAGGACAAGCAACGCTTTTCTTTCTTAATGGAGTGGCTAAAACTGAGAACATTTCCTCAATGTTCAGAGAAAAGAAGAAAAAAGTAAAGCAATAAACTTACAGTTCTTTAAATAGAAGGCAATAATTATATGAAGAAAATCTTATAGATCGTCAGGACATGATGAAGTTCACACACAAGCCAGGACTGAAACTGTGTTTTGGAACTAAATATGTGACAATTTTTACCATGTTATTGATAATACATCTGTAGTATATTGTAGGTTACTATAGAATTGAAAAAATAATGATTAAAAATAAAATTTATAAAAATGAGTAACAGGTCAATGAATTCATTTAATTTAATAAATATTATTATTATTTATTAAAAATGAATAATGAAATGCTGGTATTTATGTGTTGGATAAAAAATCCCACTGCTTTTCAAATTGTCCTATATTGTGTATTAATATTTTGTTAAACTGGCTCTTTTAATGATAGAAATGATTTATTCAGAATTAATGATATGATTAATTCAGGATAAATGTGTTACTAAAAATTCTATGTTCAATTTTAAAAAAGAAAATCATAGCTCTCCTCAAAAATTGCCATCTGTACTAAATAAAATGTGAGAAGTATATAAAATATAACAATGGCTTAATAGTAAATAATACATTTCACACCCAGTCAAATTACTTAACTCTCATTAATATGATTTTTTCCACCAGTGATTCCGTCTGAACACGGCATTAAAGTCAGGCTGTACAGTAGACTTCATTTCCATCAGCTCGGTGTAGACGCACCAATTCTTTTTCATGCTGCCAAATAAAATAAAATAAAAACATATACATAAAACATAAAATTACGCTCACCCTGATTTTCTCTGGCGGCATGAAATAGAATACCGGAGCCAATGTTCGTGCTGCTAAGGCAAATTAAGGCAAGAATCGTTTTATTTTTGCAAAAGTTTTATTTGCAAAATTGCTGCAACATACAATATTTCACCATCCTGCCCTCGCCTCACACCCAGAGATCTGCTGTGACCCTGAGCAGGACAAAGCACTTACTGAAAAAGATAAGCATTGGAGGAAATACATTATCCGCCCTCTTTTGCATTCATGAGCTCATGGACAATCCTGATTGGCTAGTGTGGCTGTGATTGACAGCTGAGTGCGAGCCTGCCTTTCCTCCCACTGAGAGCTCGGGCCTAGAGTCAGGATTAAAATGGTGATCTCTCTTGAACATGGCAACTGATTTTACTGATAAAGTAACACCAGCTACAGTACGAGCATGCGGCATACTCTCTCTCTCTCTCTCTCTCTCTCTCTCTCTCTCTGTTCAGTTTAATGTAATTCAAACAAAGCAGTATCGAATGTTAGCCAATTCTCCATTCAACCAAATTGCAACACATTGAGAGTACGTGTAAAATACAGAGTGACTGAGATGTAAGCATGACAGTGATATTCATAAGCATAGGATAGATAGATAGATTCATTCATTCATTCATCTTCAGTAAGAGGACTATCCTGGTCAGGGTTGCGCTGCGTCCAGAGACATTGAGTGCAGCGTGACAGAATTCAGCCCACATAAGAGGCTAATCCATCACAGTAATCAGATGTTCGTGTTTAACTTCATTATTTAACAGGAAACGTAACTAATACAGCATGCTGATTAAAATATCTCCAGACCTCAGAGCTGCACATTTCCCAGAATCCAGTGCGTTGTTTTTCTTTTGAAAGCCTGTAACCGTCAGCTCTCTGTGCAGCAAAACCTCCGCAAAATTCACCGTTAGTGACCAAACTTATTTTTCATTCGTTCACTTACAAAATATGCCTTATCTTGTCTTTCCTGCTTAACTGCCGGCAAGACGGCCGAGGCCTGTTCAGATCCATTACATATGGAATAGCCATACGTAAACAGAATGGATCGGTTGACAGAATTTAAAATATAGATACTTTGATAAAATATCTTCAATTTCAGGATACAGTTTAAGATCTATGGCCTAGGATGTCGCCGTTTTGTTGCGTGTTGTTTTTGAAATACCGATGGCATCGAAAATGGTGGCTTGCTAACTGACACAGAGGATAACGGGAAGGATGAGCCGGCCTCTTTAAAGCAATATGATTGGTTCATTGAGGAATTACTGTACATCTGTACTTTGCAATTCTAAGTTATATCTGGCAACAAATACAGGGATTCGGTGCAACAGAAATGCATTTGCCCTATCGTCCGAAGAGCACAAGTATCAATCCCGATGATGGCACGGCAAGTCCAAGAGAGCAAAATTGGCTGTTGGAGGGATGTTATACTCTCTCTCCTGTCAATCACAGTGTCATTATCCAATCTGGGAGCTCATCTACGTGCAAGAAAGCAGGTAGCGCTTTTCCCTTAAGTGTGTTATGCTTATGTTATGAGTGCATTGGAAGCATGTTGTATGACAGGGGAAAAAATAGAGGACAATTCCAAAGAAAGAAATAAAATAACATAAACATATAAAGGAATTTGGTCCTCGATAAGGTCAGAGTAACATTTTCAACTTTGGATGTTTTTTTTCTTTTAAGCAACATGAGATAAATCTTCCCACATTCTGTATATTCAAAAGCTTAACATGACATTCATTTTACCTAACAAGCTAGACATAGAGCGTCTGTACGTACACACAGGCACACTTCAGTTAGCGCATTACAGCATGCAGATTTCCTCAAGCTTTACCTTGCTGTAATGTAATGTAAACATACGAGTCCATTATGTAAAGGCATTTTCAGAGCTGCCAGCTTCCCGTCACCCTGTTGAAGTCACTCTGCTGTATATACCTTAAGTGTCTTCTTTAATTACACTTCTCCGTGTCAAGACGTAATTGTAAGCATGTGCACAACGAATAGCAGAAGGAACTGTGTTTTCACTCGGCCCGAATGAATGAATTCATTACCATTATGGCGTTACAAAGAGACAGAGCGTTTTGAATGCATTGCCACACACAACTCCGGGCAGGAAGCCACATTCCGATCGGTGCTAATCAAGGCCGATGACCCTCCCTGGCACTGCTGCTGCTTGGAGGATGCAGTCTGAGGTACTGGTACACAGTGTCTAGTATTCAGGCTGTATGGTTCCACTTAAACAGACCACCATGCGTACGGATTGTTCGGTGTGTTTACAGATATGCCCCTATGATTTCTAATTCAGCATGCTAGCACTCGCTTGTCGTCGCCTTGAAGCACTCCAGCGCACAAGTGGATGCCGGGTTTGCATCTGGCTGCTGTTTGAGAGCTTGTGTCAGGTGATTGTTGGTATGTGAACATCGCTAAATGCCCGAGGTGTGAAAAGGCGCTGAACGACATTCGGTCTGTCCACAAGTGCCACATGGCAGGCGATTCTCACACCATCACCGCTGGCATTTTTCACATTAGTCACCATCAGGGGTGGCAGTGTGGACTTGTGACAGTGAAGCTCGACCAGTTTAACAACCATCGTACACCATGTGAGCGCTAGTCATCATTTTTGTTTTGTCATTAACCTCACCCTTCACAAAACTTCCTTAAAAATTGTGAAAGAATCCCGACTATGCCTCGCTAATTTAGATCGTTTTTAAGGTCAGCATGCCAATGAGGCCCTCGAAATCCTGAGGAATGGTGCTGATCCTCCACGATCAGGTTTTGTTAAACCTTTAGCCCACTACGAAGCCTGGAGCTGTTCATTCCCATCACAGAGAGACAGCATGTCCTGAATAAACAGCTGTGTTCAGACAGACAGGCCATTGCACACTCACATTATTGTTTTATTGCACACAGATGGTTAGGAGTCACCTTAACCATAAAGCTGCTTAATCTGATACATCAAATCTTTCATATCTGGTGTAATGGCTCTGGATTTGGGTTATTATTAACTTATTTAAGCCAACTAAAGCCACCACGGTCAAAAAGAACATTTTTCTATTATTTATAGCTGGTAAAGGAGTGCAGTTGGGCAAAAGACTGACATTTTTTTACTTGACTTCCTGTAAATTCATGTACCATAATTATGTCTTGAAAGCGTTTATTTGCTTAACATTTTTTCTTGCAAGTAATATTTTACCTAATATTAGTTTATAACATAGTTAACAGTTAATCTTTATTTTTAAATAATGAATAGTTGTAGACAAAAATCATTTTGTATGCATCTTAATTTACACAGATGTTCTTTGAAATGTTTATTTTATTTTACCTAGTTTATTGATAGACTGACTGATTGATTGATTGAATTAGTGAGTTAGTTTAGTTTGAGGTACACATCAGCAACAACTTTCTTTTTTCCCCCGCGTCGACTGACTGACACTGTGATCAATTTCACAGGTTTTATTTATTAATTTATTTATTTGTTTATTTATTTATTTATTTAACTGGTTGGTTTATTTCCAGGTACACACTGGCCAAACTTGCATATCCTTTTTCCTCCTCGACTGACACTGCGACTAATTTCATAGGATCTATTTTTTTTGTTTTGTTTGTTTATTTATTTATTTATTTTATTTTATTTTTACATTGTTTTACCTATACATACTTCCAGCAAGTAGTTCCAGCTATATGACATTATCGGACGACAGGAAATGATATAACCGTTTTGTTTCACAGATGATCATGTAACATAACTATGAATGGATTAAATGGTATCATTTTGTTTAATCAATGAAAAAATGTAATTGTTGGCAAATTCCTGTACTATAAAAGGGGTAAACACTTCATAATATTCATATAAATTCATATTAATATAAATTATGGACTTGAGGGTGATAGATTTACATCCTCTTTGTGTAGAAGCCCATCGCACCACCCCATGAATGATTACTTTTACCTATAAAGGCACAACCCAAGTGTTTTATTTCTTTCTTATGAAACATTGTACCTGCTGTGGAGCTACTTTTTACTTCAATGTATTTCCTGCACACAAAATACACTTATTTGACAGATAAATACCTTGACATGGGGTGTATAATGAAGGTGAACATCCTGTCTTAATGCTACTTTGGAGGTGTTAACTGTTAAATAGTGGTGTCACATTTCACTATTCTATACCTTCCCTACATGTCAAGTGGACCTGAACGCATTTTAAAGAAAAGAGAAGGTCTTGTTCTGGGAATTCCTAACATAACTGTTACACTTTACTACAGCGTACCTAGCAAAAAAAAAAAAAGCATGAAAAACGAACATTTTATAACATTTAAACCAATTGCAAACAAATGTAGACACTCATTTTCTTCTCACCTGAATTCTTATTTTTTCGTATCAAGAAGTGCTATTTTAGCTGTTTAAGTACACTTGGCTAAGGTATGTGGGTTTGGCAGAAAATTGTGCGGTTTTGTGTGGAAACATGACCTGTAAGCCTGACTGCCTGTGTGTAAGAATTTAAACACATTTAACTGCCAGAATGTTGACACGCATCTTCAAGGGAAATGCGGTGACACATGGAGTCTGTAAAATAAAGTGATGGGATCCATACACAGCCCTGAGTTTGAAAGCTTGAAAGGAAGTTAGCTTTAAGTCGAACTGACATTTCACCTGCAGAAAGCGTTGTGTTTCTTCCAGGCCCTTGCGGCCATGTTTACTCTCGCCGTGATTTCCTTTTCTGCTGCGGCCATGTGCGAGCTACAAGAAGCCGTCACGTCTGCGTGCCGCGCTCTGAGCTCTAAATGAATTTGAGCACGCTCGTAAATACGAGACGTTTCCATGGACTGTTGAAATACAAGCATCGACATATCGAATGACACACAAATTAACAACGTAGCCGTTTTGTCATTGCTACAATTACTGAGTGAAGCATGTACCTAGTTGGAGAAACAGCTGCTGTGGATCTCTTAGACTGACTTTTAAAACGTATAGTCCTCCAGGGACTCGCATGTTAAGATATTAAGCTTCACAGGCTGAAATCGTTTACATGTGAAGTGACATACTCATGTGCTGATTAAAACAACCTGCGAAACTGACAAGTACCGCTTTTCACACACATCATTCAAAAGTATCAAGGTTTCATTAACGCAGCTCCAGCCAGGGAATGTGGAGTAAGGCACAATACGAAGCTAAACGGAGACAGCATTTGAAGTGGCTTGCCGCACACTGAGCCCACGAGGCGAAGGAACTGCGCATTCCCCAAAATTAAGAAATGGAAAAGCTAAATTATACTCATATGAGCTCATGCTTACTATATTCTTCCACGTTCAGGACCTCATCAGTGTGTGAAGGCTCTACTTTACACAACCTACCATGAAAATGGCAAATTTCGTGCACACATTTGTGCTAGTACCCTTGTGAGGACCTTCCACTGACATAAATATTTAGGCAGCTAAATGAATCGCTAATTATGCTAAACCTAAATCAAAGCCTAATTATAACCTCAGTCGTGAATAAAAGCTGGGAAAAAAAGCTCTGAAAGTTACTAAAGGTAAAGGAGACTAAATACAAAGCATCAAAACCTCCTTAATGTCCTCGTGTTGTTAGCATCAATGCTAGTTAACCACATTTTATGCATTTGCTTATTCTGTGCTAAAAAGCTCAATGCTGTCAACTTTGTTACTTATTTCAGAGCAAAATGCTGCAATTGCCAGTAAAGACCTTGTAAATAAAAAAAAGAGACCAATATATTGTTGTACTGCCTGAGATAGGTTGACTCATGTTTGAATGGTTAAAAGCATATTTTCTTGAATTCAATATTTTTTTTAAAGGTTCAAGGGCAACATAGCAACATGAGTGTGGAATCATAATTTTGTCTTTTTTTTCTGCTGTGCTGTCAAAAAAGAAAGTGTTGAGTCAAAGTTATAAAGCATCCATGTATGAATGTGCTAGTATATAATACGTAAAATGGTTAGCATTATCTCAGACTTGTCTGAATTTGAAACTGAATGAACTCCAACCACATCGCCTTCATGTGTTTGGATTTGTCTGAATTTCCCAGGTTAATTTTTCCCTTTACAGCAAGTGGGACTGTCGGGCAAACTGTCCTTGCACAACTTGTATGGATTAATAAATAAAAGTTAAATACACCAGAATGCGATTGGAGTGAATTGTCCGATTTTTGTTTTGTCATTTTTGCTTATTCTCAGGAAAAAATGTAAATCATTTAAAACAACACTTAGTACCACTTTATACCAGCATGTTGCGTGTTTGCATTTATTATCAGGTTTTACAACCATACATCACGGATTCTAAAACAGCATAAGTTTCACCACACTCATGTCCTGACTCTGACCTTCGCCAACTTGCAGGCCAAACATAGATTATAAAAACTTTTCTGCAGGTGAAAGTTTGATGTGAGTTATCAGGTAAAACTCTAAATAATAATGACAAATAGTGAAATCAGTAACATCTGATATTTCCTACATTAACGGTATTTATGGAAATAATAAACATTAACAAACCATCAATTTCAGCATTAAAACCCCATAAAGCAGTGTAGGCAAAGCAATATTTTAACCTACAACCAAATCAAGTCCAGAGTCCCGAGTTGTGGAGTCAGGGTCAAATGCAGACCCCCTAAATCTAGAGTCTGTGTTGGGTCCAAATGGTGTAGAGTCCAAATGAAGTTGAGTCCCTCTCTCTATAGTTTTATCGTCCCGAGTCCAAAGCTCTAGAATCTGAGTCAAATCCCGAGTCCCCATGGTAGGAGTCAGAGTCAAGCCCACAGTCCCCATAAGTCTGAAGTCAGAGTCCAGTTCAGAGTTCCTTGATCTAGAATCTGAGGCAAGAGGCTCCAACTATAGTGTAGAGTCCAACTATAGTGTAAGGCCCAGGTTGTGTCTATGTCTAAAGTTTCAAGAGTCCCCAACTCTTGAGCTCTGTCCAGAATTCCTATTTCTAGGATCGAGAATCCCAAGCCTTGGAGTCTGATTTGAGTCCAGAGTACAAAGCAGTATAGTCCAAGTTCTTAGCTCCAGAGTTCAAGTCAACTACAGAATCAGGTTACTGCCTCGGCTCTGGAGTTCTTAGCTTCAGAATATGAGTCAAGCCTAGAGTGCCAAGTCATGTCTAAATTCCCAAACCACTGAGTCCAAGCTGTAAAGTGAAGTCCAGTTACCAGGCCAAATGCAGAGTCTGAAGCCATAGTGTCTTGGTGGAATCCATATTCCGAAGTTATGGCGTCTGATTCCGTAGCTTTAGAGTCTCCATGTTTTTTGAGTCCTATAGAAGAGTTACTACTACTCTGGTGATAAAGGAAAAAAGGCAAAAACCTAGGGTTTTATTGATATGTAGTGACTATCTAAAAAAAATCAACTTGCTATATAACATAGCCAATTTCAGTACACTAATTTGTAGCACCCCGTGAAAAGCCCGTCCTATGCTAGCTTTAGACTGTGTGATTATAGTGGACTTGTCCCAATGTATGAAACAATCTCAGTAAAATCTTGGGCAAATTCTGGAGCAGACTACACGATTACATGCGTTCTCCATTTCAGACTCTACGATAAAGATCCTCTAAAAACGGAGCTGCAATTGAAGAAAATTACTATATTCCACTTGTGAAGAAAATGGGGGCACATAAACAGAAACAATCTCACAGTGGCAATGATATATCTCGAGAAAAGGTGAAGAAGAGACATTTGTTATGTTTTCCAGATCAGTATACGAGGGGTCAGGCATGTTCGCTGGTGTTGTTATACTAATCAACATGATTTGTATTAGTTGCTGTGTCATGATTTTCATGCAATCCTATGTTATGTTGTCCTTCAATCACAACTTTTATATGAGCATTGTAGAAGCGCTCACACTTTCAGATTTTATTCAGAAATGTGTTGTTTGCTGTCTTTGTTCGGACTGGCACTAAACTGGACGCCGCTGAGCAAGTCACTTTATGTGCTAAGATTGCCGATCTCAACTCACAAAGATTTCTTTTTCTTTTGTGTGCAGGTTTTGTCTGCAACAGCAAATCTGCTCAAAATCGTAGCGAAAAGTCGACTTTAGATGTCGTGTTGGTTATCCATAAGTCTTCAGATCCAGAATTCAAATCAGAACTACTTTATTGGTCCCCGAAGGTCATTAGAGTTGCTCATGTTCGAGAATAGAAATATATAAGCATGGAAAAATGATAAGGAAAATAATAAATAATTCAACAATAAAAAAGAAGAATGGAAAAATAAGAAAATGTAAGAAATATGTTAAAAGATGTGCGTCATTTTCCAATATACAGTACTGTGCAGTACTAGAGCCACCCTATTTTTTTAGTAAAGTGAAGATGATTTCAAAAGTAAAGGCATTAAATCTTTCTACTTAAAAGAAAAATACCATAACATACAGTAAACAGTAATAAAGTAAACAAAGAATATATCTGATGTGATGACCCTTTGCTTTTTTTTTTTTTTTCCTTAAATAGTATCCCCAGGTACAGTGTGTACAGTTTTATAAGGAAATGAGCTGTAAGTTTTACTGTGCATTTTAAAGAATCTGCCGCAGTTCGTCTGGAGACTTTGACTGTCGCATGTGCTTCTTTTTTTTTTGCAGCAAAACCCTTCATTACTAATTAACAGTAAGTATTGCACAGTTGGCACTAAAATTAAAAATAATAAATAATTACGGGGTTAAGAAGCTTCAGACACTGTGCAGTATGTCCAAGGCCAGTCTAATGACTCCAAATGTTTAACAATCTGATGGAGGAGTTGGCAAATTTGAATGACTTCCTGTGACGTTCCGTGGTGCAGCTTGGTAAAATCAGCCTTGAATGATATTGGTGACATTTTCATGCAGCCGTTCTCTCTCTTTTTTTGTCATTTAATTCACTGTGGCCAAAAGATGACAACAGACACTGCTGTTCAATCATTGTAGTGATTGCATAATGTCATCTTGACCAGACATGTAGACAGTCCAAGAAGTCTACATTGAGTCACAAGTCAAGTACCATTCACATTCCCAGATCTCCATACTCACTAGCATAGATTCATGATTCCACACAAAGTTCAACTCTTAAAGAAGTTCTAATTAGTATTTCAGTTGTGCAAATTGCAGAATCACAGATGTGTATCAGTGATTACACTGGTCAAGACTCGCTCCTCTCGTCTACTGACGCAGCAAATGCATTTGGTCTAAAGTAGGAATGTGTGTTGGGAAGCTCAAGCACTGAATCCCACACAATACCCAGATTAAGTATCATCCGTTCGATGTGTCAACAGTTCTCTGGCTTCAAACGCCTGAGCACTTTTTCATGTCCTATGACCTCTGGACTTGCTGTGATAATGGCAAACAAACACAGTGTTACCTGGCTAGGTAACCTAAAACCCTCCTACTTCCTCCTAAAAGCCGCGCTGCAGCCATTAGGCCCGGGCCCCAGGCTGCACAAGCTTTACAGGCTGAAACGAAGGAGGGGAGAACCAGGGATCCTAATGGAGCTCAGCTGCATTAACCTGAAAGGTGCAGGAGGGAGTTAAAGGAGGGAAATCCTCAGAAAAAAAGCAGAAAAGAGAGGTAGGATGAGAGGTGATTGCTGAGGTGTGAAGACGAGTGCAGGGAGGGCACGGGATTTTCGAGTTAAAAACGTGAAAGCAAATGTCTGTGAAAGCCTGAAATGGATTCTGATTTTTAACAAAAGATGTTTTGCACATGCTAAAGAAGGAAAGAAGATAGAAAAAGAAGAAAAACACTTGAATGTAGTATTTACATTAAAATTTCATCATTATTTACAGCTTGAGTTAATATTATGGATACCAATTGCCAATTGTTATGGATTAATAAGCAGAAATGAACCTGTGTTAACTGAATAGTAAAAAACCTATGACTAAAAATAAGTTCACAAAGAACTATATAAACTGACAGCTTAGTTAATAGTTAAGGAATTAATTAATATTGATAAAATTGTTGATAATTTTCTGAACTCATGTAACTGGGTATAAATATTTTAAGCCAAGAACAGCTTCATAATGGCTTTATTTTTAGTTATGGATGAACATTTAACATTAGTTAATTTATCTGTATATTATTTATGACCTTGTACCAGAGCGCTGGTGAATTCTCAAATCTGATTGGTCAGAAGGTGTTGATTTTCCTTAACAGCGGCTCTGACAGGGCCGCATGGTGGCACGGCTTGTAGTGTTGCCACCTTACAGCACCAAGATTGATCCTGAGCTCATGTTTTCCGTCTGCGTGGAGTTTCGAACGTTCTCTCCATCTTAGCATGGGTTTGCATTTACTCTCGATTCTTCAGTTTCCTCCCAAGAACATGCTAGTAGGTTTTTATGCTAAAATACTTCTAAGTGTGAATATGTGTGTATGTGGTGTCCCTGAGATAGACTCGTGCCGCATCCCGGGTGTATTCTCACCTCACGCCCAATGTTCCTGGGATAGGCTCCAGGATTGTGCTTACTGAAGATGAACGATGAACGAGACCATGTTGGACTGCCATGGAAGTGAAAGTAAAATGCAGAAGCCTTTCAATTCACTTGTGTAAATGTAGAATTAGTCATAAATGTAGTCTGAAGGAAGCCGGTTGTAGTGGAAGTGCTTTATAGCCCCCTGTATGTAATAAAAGAAAATACCTAGAAGCTTGCCGAGATAAAAATGGACTAGATGATGGATTTATTTATACGTCACATAATGTAAAGGATATGCGGCGAGACTGAGAGTGAGACTGGAACAACAGTCATCTGTGATGGGACTGAAACAGTGCACACATACACAGTGCTGTTCACGGTTAGAAAAACGCCGAAGCACACGTCACCGGTCGTCACACACGTAGCGGCGTCACTGCTGAGACTTGGCCATGTAAGAGGGACAGGTGGACATAGCGGCTGTCAGGCCACAGGAGATTGATGCAGTGGGTCATTGTGGAGCTGCTGGTGTCCCCTTACTGCACAGACAGCTGCTGTGAGGAGATGCACTGTCCTCTTACAGCAACACACACACACACACACACACACACACTTTCCCAGTGAGGAATAAATCTTAGAATTTAGCAAACAGTACTAGAGTTAATTCAACCCTAAAGGTGTTAAGGATTTATTTTCACACATTTAGTGCTGATTCAGTTGTGGATCATAATAAAATGCTACTGATATTTCTGAAAGGATATTCTGCGCTCTAGATGGTTTCTCAACATTGTAAGAGTTAATTCACCTTCCTAAATGTTTATGTAACACTACAGGAGTTAATGTAACATGATATACACTACCAGTCAAAAGTTTGGACACACCTACTCTTTTTCATTTTTTTTTGCTTTCTACGTTGTAAAACATTACTGAATACATCAAAACTATGAAGCAACACGTATGGCATATACTG
>JAQQZR010000020.1:13365764-13377221 GCA_030068235.1 Notoglanidium macrostoma | reverse complement strand
GTGTGTGTGTGTGTGTGTGTGTGTGTGTGTGTGTGTGTGTGTGTGTGTGTGTGTGTGTGTGTGTGTGTGTGTTGGAGCAATTGAAAGTCCTGCTGGTGGTTTCTCAAGCTGTTTTAGGAATCGTGGGAACTCCTGATTAGATTTATTTCTACCTGACAGTCTGGCAGCAGGAGGGTTTCATTTCATCAGAGTATTCTGACTTGTGCTGGCACGTCTCAGATGAGACTCCGTGCCAAGAGCCACGCTAACAAACCAAACGGCAGCCTGCTGTCAACACCGAGCTCCAACGGCCGCTTCACACACCTGCTTGTTTCTGCACCTCGGCTACAAAACACTGCTAGTTGTTTTCCTAGGACGATGTCGTAGGATGGCCACCACACGTGCGCGCACACACACTCACCCTGGCTGAAGCAGATAAGTGGCTACAAATCAATGAGCTTTTCTCTGAAATTAATTTACCACACCACAGTGCACTTAAGATCATTCAGACAACCCCCATTCTTTAAAACCAACCGAAAACTCATTACTGTCAGTCCATCTCCAGCCACTTCAATCAGGATCAGTGCCCTGCCTTCCTTCCAAGCTTCAACTCACACTTATACCGTCAAGCACTGATACACCAAGAAGAGGCTTTCAGATGGGGAAATGAAAGACCTTTCTCATTTCTTTTCCTGATACTGATATGTTCCATACACATGTGACCCTGTTTAAGTGCACACATGCTGAGCTTTTTAAGAGGCTTTTTTCATTCCTGTTGAGTCAGTGAGCACCATAAATAAGTCACAGCCCACATGCATTTTATGTTGCACGCACTCCACACAGCCAGAAAACCAGCGCTCTTTCTTTTTGATGTTTTATATATCCCTTTTCATTGATTTCCTGTCTGGCAAAATGAAAGCTGTCAGTGTAACTCCATTTGTTCAGCCCACATTACTAAAGCATTGACTGATGCTCTCAAAGCAATGACTGAAGCTACTAGATCACTGACTGAAGCTACTAGATCACTGACTGAAGCTACTAGATCACTGACTGAAGTTACTAGATCACTGACTGAAGCTACTAGATCACTGATGCGCTCAAAGCACTGACTGAAGCTACTAGATCACTGACTGAAGCTACTAGATCACTGACTGAAGCTACTAGATCACTGACTGAAGCTACTAGATCACTGATGCGCTCAAAGCACTGACTGAAGCTTCAAGGTCACTGACTGAAGCTACAAGATCACTGACTGAAGCTACTAGATCACTGATGCACTCAAAGCACTAACTGAAGCTACAAGATCACTGACTGACGCTACAAGATCAATGATGCTCTCAAAGCACTGACTGAAGCTACAAGATCACTGACTGAAGCTATAAATAAACACTGACTGAAGCTGCAAGATCACTGACTATAAGAGCACCAACCGATGCTGTAAGAGCTTCACCTTATATTCGTACCATTCAGATGGGGAAATGAAATACTTATGATTGAGATGATCTCTCAGTTCAGTCATTTGCACATCATTGCATTTTACACAACGTCCCAACTTTTTTGGAAATGGGGTCGTATTAGCTATACGAAGTAACATTTGGTGGTGCATTATTTACATTCTCCTTAGTACACTGTTGTGTTATTTGGGATGTGACGAGCCTGCTAGATGCATGATGTGAAGCCAGTGCCAGATCCTGACTCACTTCTGCTGCTGTGGCTCTTTTTGCTCTCCGGATCTGCCTGATTCATCCTGCACTTCTTTCTGCACTCATGACATGCCTTTTGCCCGTGGGGATGGTCTCGCGTGGGCACCCTAAAGATATTCACTTCCAAATGACAACAGATTATATCCAAGTCTCACACTTGTATTAGAGTTCTCACCTGAATGCTGTAGATTTATATCGAAGAGCTGCAGTTGTGATTATAAAGACTATCCTTCGCCCGTCCCAGGAAGTTTTCTTTCCTCACCATTGACTTGTTCATCAGAGATCTACACCTACATTTCTGTAAAACTGCTTTGTGACGATGTCTACTAATAAAAGTGCTTTCTCTTTTCTTTCCTTTTCTCCCTCTACAGACTGCTCCAGACAGATGGTACTTCAGCCCGTATCTGTTAACGCCACGTGGGAGAAGGACGGATTCGATGGGACTCCGAGCAGTTGGTCCTCAGGCCTCAGCCACTCCGTCTCCCCGACAGGAATCTGGGACGAGTCTGACAGTAAACGCTGGCTCCAACTCGACCTGGGAGAGAAGAAGAGGATCACAGGTTAGAATTACTAAAGCATCGTATTTACTTTTCAAGCTTATCTTTCACAGGAACTATACACATTAGAGACACATTAGAGAAGTAACAGACGATATCGTTCTCCAGGAAATTAACAGTTGACCATCAGTAAAATGGAAAACATTCACATATACATGTAAATACTCATACTAAACCTATGTTTCTTTGCTTTAAAGGTTGTAAGAGTAACTGAAGTTGACCTGTAGCATGTGCATGGTTTTTTTTAGTGGATCCTTATCTAGTTTAGTTATCTAATGTTTCCTAACTCACTACATAAACTTGCAAGATTAGCAGAATTATTTGACAAAGCAAAAGAAATTAGAAGGTGATGGTACTCACTACTCCACTGTTGGAGCCAATTTGAATTTATGACAGAATAAGAATCCATATTTTGCTGCAAATAATGGATTTTCATGTTTTGCTTAAAATTTTCTGAGGACAAATCACACATTGACTGAAGAGTGTGTGTGTGTGTGTGTGTGTGTGTGTGTGTGTGTGTGTGTGTACTACCCTGAATAATTCTTTTGTAATTTCTGTTTATTTCAAAATTAGAGCTGTATTAAACAGCGTTTCAGTGTCACTCTCAGTAATATCACAAAATAATTTTTTGACTTTTGGTTGACTTTATATTTTGAATATAATTTTCAGACCCCCCCTGTATGTGGTTCCTCTCCACGTTGGTTAGCTGTAAGCCAAGTTCACCAGGCCAGAGCGTACGTGCAAATCAGCCCCAGCTCAACACTCACAATCTAAACCTCAGTGAAACTGAGATTTCTGCTGTTTTTCTTGATCAGTTTTCAACCTTTTTTCCCTCTCACTCTGGAATAAGGTAGATTAACAGGATTAGACCGCTCTATGCACACATCTGTCAGAGAGAGAGAAAAGGAAAGGGATCAGAGTCCAGGCTTGGGTCCAGAGACTGTTACAAGGGGCAATTATCCTTACAAAGGCTCTTTCTCGTGACTGTCGATGAAGTATCCAATGTTGGTGCCCTCAAGCACATGAGAGTTCCCATGCTCCTCCGCTTTAGACCCAGATGATCACTGCAGCTTTATTCCCGGTGTTGCGTAAAAGCTTTGAAAGCCCTTCTGTTGTTTGTTCCCGGCTTTTATTTTACTTACTTATTTATTTACAAAGGCACGTTTCAGTATGGGAGCAGGCGGGAGTTTATTATGAACGTGGCAGCCAGGCCGATTTCTGAGAACCCAGAAGGAGAGAAGGCTCGCTTTGTGTTCTGCACGGAAGTTGTTGGGTTTTTTTTTTTTTTTTTTTTTTTTTTTAAATGTGATGTTTGTGACTGGACTCGCCTCAGAGAGAGGAAGCTCTGTTATCTTAGCAGCGCTGGTATAATATGATGAGACCGAGTGTGACTGGAGAATACTGCCCTTTATTTAGAGAAGGTCATTGGCTTGTGGTGTGCTCCCGGCCTCGGCTAGAAGCTTTAGAGAGAGGAGAGGATTCAGGATGCAGTTTGACTTGACTGATTTAAAAAAAAAATTTTCTTGTATTTAAAACAATGCAATATGATGATAAATTTGTTATTTTTGAAAGAGACCTTTTTTAACTAAGGGTATGTCCGGAATTAGGTTGGACTTCTTTCTCTTACCTATAGAGAACCGAACAGGGGCATGTGGGTGGAGCTAACAAGAGTGCCGAGACCACTGATGGGTCAAATTCACAGGTCACATGATCATCCTGATCATTCGTCTGGTGGATGCAGTGCAGTGACTGTCCGACAAAGATTCTGTCTCTTATAACACACTTCACCTTTTCAGATTTTCTAAATTTAATTACCCGCTGTTATGTTTTCTTGTCACGGCTTCATTTTACATTCCTCGCTTTTCCAATCCCAAATGTCTTCATTCGTCAGAGGACATCAACGGACGCACCGTAGTATAGATGTGAAACCAGGAAAGAATTTCAGCAGACCAAACGGAGTTAAAGCATATTTTCAAAAGCATATTAACAGATATTTAATGATATTTAAAAAACAATCGCTTTCTGCTTTGTACTGTAGTGACGTCATCACTGACGCAGGTTTATCGAAAGTTCAGAAAAAGTGGATTTATTTGTTTACTGCGCTTTTGTTATGCACTATATGGACAACAGTTTGTGCGGAATGTTTATTTGCCCTCATTCGTTCCTGTGGCTGTTCAATATAAAACATATTTTCAGTACTTTGTACTTATCTACCCCTGATAAGTCTGGTCTTCATTTTTAGGGATTTTAACCAAGGGCTCGGATCCCGGTGACTTTGTAGAAAGCTACAAGATCATGTACAAGGAGAAGAGCCGCTGGCGCACGTACGCACAGTATAACAGCTCTAAAGATATGGTGAGACTGTGACGTGAGCTGAATCTTCAAATAATGAGAATCCGGTTGATGTTTGCTCTCTGGCTAACTGTGATATTTGTCTGGCAGATATTTGAAGGAAACGAGGACAATATCTACCAGACACGCAACACTTTCCGTCCCTCTTTTGCCACACGTTACGTCCGTGTCGTCCCTCTGCAGTGGCACCGGAGGATCGGCCTGAGCGCGGAGCTCCTGGGCTGCACGTACGTCAGAGAACCTCCAGGTGAGTGTGCGAGAAAAGGATGATCGGATTGTTCAGTGACGCATGTAGGTTCGGGTTATACAAACGGCTTCAGGACACGGCGACGTGAGGGAAGGTCAGGCATGTTCAATAACAGTCAGGGACGGAACGCAAGGAACAAATCAAGATGTCTTTTGATGTCTCACCAGCAAGCTGGACCTAACTTGTCATTCTGTTATCCCTGCACTTGTGTTCGCAGTAATCAGTGTGACGTCTCAGGTCACGCAGGAAGTTTTGTCCAGCCGACCCAAACCGGAAGAAAACGACGAAATCTCAGAGCACCTGCCTCAGTCTGATCTGGGTACAGCTTCATCTACAGCTTCTTCTTAACCATTAGACATTTGCCTGGAATGTTCTTGTTGACGCCGTGTCTCCTTCCTTTTTCTTTCCCTCCGTCCGCAGTGAGGCTGGCCGTCATCTTGGTGTCGGCGGCGGTCTGTGTGGCTGTGGTGCTGGTGTCCGGGATCTGTGCCTTTAAAGTGCTGCAGAAGTAAGTGCACTCTGATGTTTAAGCTGTTGTTACGATAGACTGGACACAAGTGTAAAGAGAAATGCAGCACACCAGCAGATTCTGTTCCAAACGTGATAAACATTCACGGAGTTGCTGGAAAGTGTGCGGATTTTAACTGGGAATGAGTCAAAACCACGAAGCCAGTGAAAACAACGTTATGCCTCGTGTTGCATTTTATTTATTATTCCTGCACTCAACTCTGCTTTGTTTTGACTCCGAGACGGCTGTTTTTTTTCTATTTCAACGTTTGGGTCGCGTGACACCGCTCGTTAGTCTACACATTCAAGTATGAAGGTGGCCTGCTTATGCGAGCGTCCTCACACACCTTCCACGTTCTCAGCGCAGAACTGTAAATCCACACTAAACTGTAACTGCATTATGTGTGTTAAACTGAGTTTACATGAGAGAAGTGATTTTTATTTTAATTATTTTTTTTTTCTCCCCCTCCGTCCTCTTGTTTTGAGGTGTCCGTGATTCAATTCAAGTCAGTAAATGACTGGAAATTGCGCATTTTAAAATGGCAGTGCTGTAAATTGGTTCACGTGTCTAGCTTTCCTTATCGAAGACTTTGTCATGTGAGACACAGGAGCTCTGAGATGATTAATGTCCTGGGTTTATCTTCACTCGCTTTCTGTAGCTTATAGGACAAGTTCTTTTGGACTGGTGGAGATGCACAGACGTGTGTGTGTGTGTGTGTGTGTGTGTGTGTTGGCTGTGCTGATAAGCATATGGGCTGCTGATGTACATTACTGAGCAACTGACCATCATCCTTCTGATCGCACTTATTGTATAGCAGCCTGTGGAAGGGAAGAGGGAGGAGAAGAAAAGAGGGAGGGAAGGATGGAAGGGCCAAAGGTCAGAGTCAGGAGATTGGCATGCTCTGTGTCAGGCTGGGGATGGAGAGATTTGGGGGAAGGATGATAAAGCTGTGGAGGAGTGCAGTAGGAACAATGACCTGAGAGCTGGGGGTCCTGAGGGAGAGACGCTGCTCACGTTAATCTGTCTCCTTCTCCCTCTCTCTCTCTCTCTCTCTCTCTCTCTCTCTCTCTGACTGTTTCTCTTTTCCATACTTTCTGTCTCTTTATCTCTTTCTCTGACTGTAATTAATTACAATGAAATTGTATGCATCTCTGTCTTTCATCTTTCTTCTGTCTTTCTCTTCAAATCTAATTCTTTGCTGTGCTCGCTCTCTCTCTCTCTCTCTCTCTCTCTCTCTCTCTCTCTCTCTCTCTCTCTCCGTCTCTCCATCTCTGTCCCTTCTTGTTACTCTCTCTAAATCATTGTGTGCATCTATCTCTCTCCCCTTCTTTCTGTTTCTTGCTGTCTGCCTCTGTCTCTCTTACTCTAATTTGTGTCTGTCTCTGTCTGTCTCTCTCTCCCTTTTGTGTCTCTTCCCTTCTTTCTGTCTCTCTCTGACTCACTCTCACTCTCTCTCTCTCCAGGAAGAAGAGCAAAGAGAACATGTATGACTCATCTGCAGATCTTCCACAAACAGGTCAGTGCCAAAAGAGTAAACACATTTGATGTAACATTTGACAGTTCATGCTGAGATACAGAAAAAAGTGAACTCTGGAGCAAGTACGAGCCAAGAATGTTCATTTCCACACTTCACTGTCCTTCACACTACTTCACACACGGCTTTAAACACACTTGAATGCTCTTGACATTTAAAGGCCCAGAAGGAAACCTGGTGAAGCAGCAGCATCCTGACCTCCTGTAAACACGGAGTTTAGAAAATATACACACCTCGTTGCTGTGTTTTCTGAGGAGACAGAAGAGCTACTGTTAAACGCTAAACACTAGCTGCTAGTTTACATTCTTCCACTGCTTGAATCACTTCAAGAAAAAGCTAAATTATTGCCAACTGAAAAATGTTTTGTTGCATTTTCAGCATACCACATTTCACAATGCGAATGCTTCGTACACAAACGGAATTAAAATAAAAAAAAATTGGATTGAATCGTTCGTACTATTTGTGCCTCTTGATGCACACACAAACACTGTCCTAATAATAATATAAGAAGTAGCGCGCTATCAGGAGTGACAAGATTGTTGCTGTTGCTGTTACTTAGCAACTCACGTTTAGCCAATCAGATTGCAAGGTCGGAACAAGCTGTTGCATCATTTGTTGCGCAATTTTACTTTCATCACATTTTTATGATTTCCTTTAAGCTTGTTATGATTGGAAAAATCCTCTTTGAGTATTTTTTTTTTTTTTTCAATGAGCAGTTTTGTTGTTGCTATGAGCTGATTAACCAAACAGCCATTTACACAAAGGAACAAGCTTAATCCAAGCACTTCCTCCATATTCATCTGAACAATCACCACATCTCTCAAGTTTGTGGGAAATCAACTACAACCTCCTGTTTTAATGGTTCCTGTTTAAACAAGTTCCTGCTTTTTGACTATATTTTAAAAAAAATACCCCAAGGCTTGTTTTGTGAAATGTTGGGGGGGGGAAATAAACGTATCCGGCTCGCACATACATTTAGAGACAGTCTTAATGATGAACATGATGATTCTGTGAAATTCTTCTAAACAGTTCATGTTCTGGTCACATTTTGTCTTCTCCTCTGCGTGTTCTCCTGCTTTGTCTTCACCACTGCAGTCTTTCTCCTTGTCTTTTTTTTATTTTTATGTAGGAGAGAAATGTATGACTTAAGCCTTAGTTGTTCTGTCCAGGCGAGGCCTGTCCTTTCATTACATCTCTCTGACTGCTTCTTGTTTTTCTGCACGTCCAGGATGCTGGAAGCAGGTGAAACATCCGTCTGCCAGGCAGCAGTCCACCGAGTTCACCTTCAGCTACAGCTCGGAGAAAGACCCCCTGCCTAAGATGGACTTGGTCACCAGCGACATGGCAGGTCAGACCCCGGTCTCGCTCATCAGTCTGGTACACAGGAATCGAATGGGTTTACGAGAACACACTGTAGCCGTGTTTCCATTAACCTGCTTAATACGCAATATGATATTGTGAACTAAAAAAAGAAATACAAATTTTAAACATGAATGATGCAAAAAGATCAAACAATATTTCAGGAAGTTTTTTTTCTTGTCGCATGACATGACGTGAGCAAATAGAAACACTAAGTTTTCAAAATTTTTAAAATATCAGTTCTGTTTTGCGCAAAACTGCAATGGAAATGATGTTCTACTATCCCCCCCTCCGCCTTTGTTACTGTTCGAAAACTGTCTGCATTTCCCACATATTTATATCATTTGAATATTTAAGGAATATATTTAATATAATAATATATTTAAGGAAATTGTTCATTTCCTACAGGATCTTATTAGAATCACTTCTTCTCTAATGTCGGATCCTGTTTTATTAAGCATATTGTGCATTGCATATGTTCTACAAGACTAGATTCTCTATGTAGTGAGCACACACCATGAATAGGATTTTGGATTTGTTCTAAATGTGTGTCAGAATAAAATTACAGGCTGATTAATAGTCCGAAGCATTTGAACATTAAATGTCATATCTAAGTACATCCAAGTGCTTTTTTAAAGAAACCATTCATGTGTAGACAAGTGATCTATCCTGTATAATCCTCAGCTCTAACCCGAGTGTTGACGTCTCAGACCCTGAGCAGTTAACAAGATTACCTACAGAGTACGACATCGATTTTTTTTCTCTCTTTTATTTCTTCTTTTCTGTGAAGAGGAAACTCTCCGTTTGACTGTGAATGCCGTACATTTTAACACTGACATTTTCTCAGAGCTTTGTTTGCCGTCGAAAGACCAATAGCCCTGCAGTGGTTCAGATAAATCGACAGATGAAAAAGGAGTTTTCTTTCACTTGCATCAAAGGCCAGATCGCATGTAAGGTGCAGACGCGCTGCCCTTTATACTGAATTCACGGAAGACTTTCAACATCATTAAAAAGAAAGAATGCATCTATAGCGAGCAACGGTGCCGAAGACGATGTCATTCATTTCTCAAGCAATCAAATATAAAGAAAAAGCGGCGACGGGGACCAAACGTTCTTGAACAACCTTTTCCCCCTGAGCAGTGTTTCTCACATTTATTTTCAAAAACTTCTATTTTATTATTGTGCATTGACCCTTTTTTGGAGCGTTAGGATGTTCATCACTCACGGCCGTCATGTTGACCGACTGAAACCATGAGCCATGAACAGTATTCTGTGAATAGACGTGTACTTCCGATGGCTTTTTTCACTCCTTTTGAGAAATTAAGACCGCTTTTAAAAATACAACACAAAATAACTTACAATGCTAAATCATTTTGCATCGTAACACAAATAATCCTTATGCTTAAAAAGGCTTTTCTAAATGAAAAACATGAGCTAAGGCTGTTAAATTCATACAAATCCTGCTCTCGCTTTTTTTTTCTTTATTCATGAGTGTCCTATTATAATTACAAAATTGCATATTATTTCTCATGCATCAAATATTCATTATTAACATAAGTTATTTTGTCAAGAATGAGTTAATTACTCATTTATTTTTACGTTAATTAGTAAATAGATTTTTAAAGTCCTTTTAGCAAAAGTGTGATTTTCAGAGATTTACATCCCTGACATTATTACAGCACTGTCAGGTTTGTCATCTGATTCCTCTGTCTGATTTCTTTCCTCTCACACACAGCTCTCTAATGCTGATCTGTATCTGATCTCTTTCCGGTCTCACTTTCTGATCTCTTTCTGATCTCAGTCTCTCACTCTGATATCTACCTGAGCTGTTCTCTCTCTGAACTATATTCAATCTCTCACTCTGATCTCTATCTGATCTTACTCTTCCCTTCCTCTGACCTCTTTTTGATATCACTCTCTGATATTTTTTTCCAATCTCAGTGTCTGATCTCATTCATTGATTGCTTATTCTGATTTTGAGCTCAATCTGATCTCACTTCTAACCTTACTTTGATCTTTCTCTGATCTCATTCAAGTTTTATTGCCATATACAGGTAACAATGTAGCCTCATTACCCGTAATGAAATTCTTACACTCGTGTTCCCCCCCAAACTTTACATAAACATATATACATTTTAAAAAGGTAAAAAGAAGGTACAATAATAATAAAAAACATTACTAAAATTTAAGTATTAACAGTCTGATCACACACACTGATCTTTTTCCAATCTCACTCTCTGAGCTCTATCTATTGCCTGTTTGATCTTCCTTTGATCTCACTCTGATCATCTTCTAATCTCACTCTCTGATCTTACTCTTTGATCTCTTAACTCTTAGCTCTATCTTATCACTCTGATGTCTCTCTTTTGATCTCCGTCTGATCTTCATTTGATCTCTTACTCTCTTCTCAGACTACCAGCAGCCGCTGATGCTTGGCGTGGGGACGGTATCCAGGAAAGGCTCCACCTTCAGGCCCATGGACACGGACAATACCAAGGACAATACCAACGAGGCCATGTCTCATTACGACTACCTCCACACAGCCAATCAGTACGCTCTCCCACTGACCAATCAGGAACCGGAGTACGCCACACCCATTATCGAGCGCCACGCCTTCCGAAAGGACATCTTCGTTCCGGATCCCAGCTACAGCGTCCCTGGGGTCGTCCTCAGCAAGAGTTCATCGTTTAAAGCCACAGACAACAGCAACTACAGAAAGGTGGTGGGAGGAAACGTGTCTGGAGGCTACCAGACACCCCTGACCAAACGGGACGGACCAAACCACTCCGAGGGGGTCAATCCTGGCAGATTGAACCACTCTGAGGGGGTTTACGACAGCCCTAAGGGCAGGAATCCTGCAGTGCTGCAGAACGGAGGCTGTTCGGAGTATCAGAGACCTCAGGCGAAGGGTTACATGGCACCTCGGGACTGTGTTCGGCTCGATGCCGCCATCCCACACCGACCCGACCCTGAGGGCTGCAGCCTGAGTGGAACCTGAACACGTGTTAACATACAGACCTGTTTAGTGTGATCTTGCTAAAAAAAACACCTCCGGGACTTTCTCCTAACTTATTTTTATACCAGAGGGTGATTCGGTTTTGTTTTTGTATACATGTGCCGAAAGTCAGCCATCTTGATGAGCGTGAATTTGAACGTCAGTCGTGTGTGTGTGTGTGTGTGTGTGTGTGTGTGTGTGTGTGTGTGTGTGTGTGTGTGTG
>JAQQZR010000020.1:13313570-13331181 GCA_030068235.1 Notoglanidium macrostoma | reverse complement strand
GCACAATGGACCAAGGAAAGGAATCACTTGAGTGTTGACTCATTGAAGGGGATCCTGTGCACCCAATACAACTTAAATCATATGACATGCAAGAACTTTCATATTTATGTTATGAGCAATCCCCAGATATTAGGAAAGCTCCAGTCCTCAGGAAAATATGCCCAGCCACAGTGTCCTTTAGGGCCAATAAAGCTCATTGATCAGATCATCCTGACTGTGTTGACACATTTGTATAATCCAACCCCCCAAAAAAACTGTCCTATTTCTGTCCTTTTTCCTCTAATTGTTCATACAATTAACCACATAGCTGTGAGACAATTAAGGACTTTCACACACACACAAATCTATTACTGATAAATGTCGCAACCCTAACATTTCATCTTCCTTCAGGTCTTATACAATGTTTTCTGCGAAACTCTTTTTAAAAACAACCATATTGTACTGTTCATACGGTGCACGGCTCAACAGTCTGTTACTTGAAAGACAGATGCTTGTTTTTTATACCTTTTATCTAAATGCAATGTATTTTGCCTGCGTTGAAATGTGTTTGTATTTAGGAAAAAAAAATTTAAGCAATAATATCACGTCAGGTTTCACCTCTGTTTTCACCTGTGATCTTCAAGTGAAAACGGAAAAACGTTTTTCCTCTCACTTTACTTCCTGGCCTGGTGTATTCTAAGCGTCATGGGTTTAGTATTTTCAGGTCCTGTCTATAGATACAACACACACACACACACACACCACTCTGATTTACACAGCGTGAAAAATTCACTGCATGTTGCCCACACTGGGTCATCATGCCCCTCCATTGTGTCTCAACATAGCTTCTCCCCCTGTGTGTGTGTGTGTGTGTGTGTGTGTTTGTGATGCAATGAGGAGCATGTGACGCTACAGGTCACTGACCACAATACAAAAGCTCAGAGTGTGGCTCCAAAGGACAGGGCCCACAGCAGGCATCAGCTTCGGATACGCTTAAATGTTTGAAGGCTAGGTTTTAAGAAGGAAAAGCTCCTAGATCAGATCCAGCACACGACTTTACCATGAGCTAGTGCACATGGCACAAAGAGCACTCTGTTGTTGGAAACATGAGCCTATAATCACCAGTCTGTCACTCTGCTGTGCCTTTTGAACCGGATGGCCACATCATGTAGGAATGCCATCATTGCTGGATCACTTAGCTCTTCTTGGAGTCATGCCTATGACGGAGTACATTTGAAGTGCTCTGTTAAGGAAATTGGTTTCAGGGCACAGCAGGAGCGCACTTCTTGTGTGTCCGTAGGATGTTCAGTGTGAAAATAATAAAGACCACCACTGGTGTATTTTCTCCAGGTAGTGGTGTAATGGGAAAGCGCAAATGTATAATATAACACACTAACAACATCCCCTGCTTGCAATAAATCAGCATTGCTGCTTGGTTTTAATGAGGCACAAGCAAGTGCAGGGAGTTTACACGTGCCAAGTGGTTTGGACAGCAGGTAAATGTTGCTATACTTAATGAATGGTTTGATTGCAAACACATGGAGTAAATGTCTCTAAATCTGACTTCTGTCCAGTATTATCAGAGTCTCCTGGGCATCTTCATAGTATTTCATTTCATGGATTTTTTAGAGCTTAGGCAGTGGGTGGCTTGGGGGGGAAGGGGGCACACTGCAATTAAAATAAGTACAAGTACATGAATTACTGTGAAAAGGACAAAAATAAACCAAAATGTGCACTTGCCTTCCTAATGAGCTCTTCCTCTGGTTTCTGTTGCTGACTTCATGTTGGAATTTACATAATTATCATAATTACCAGAATTACCATAGGTGAACAGCACCACAATGTCATAATTACAACTTCTTCTATACGCCTTGATGTTTCATGCCAATAACAAAAAACACCATTGCGGCTTCCGATAGAAATGTGACGCCTTTAGCGGACGTTAAGATTTTAGCGGTAATTTTGCATGTTGTTTGTACAGTTTTACAGTTTGTTCTCAACTCTGGACTGATGTTCATGAGGAATATCTAACCTACCTACTTCACTGCCTACCAAAATAAACTCCTTGTCATCAATGATAAATAAATAAATAAATAAATACAAACAGAAGAATTTTCACCATGTTTTCACTAGCCAAAAGCACTTAAACATTCACCACGTCGTACTCAGGACCTCCAAAGTCCTACGCAAATCCCTTCAAGGAGTACCTGGGGCCAAAATATCAATGAAGACGCAATGATAATAAGCCTGTACAACCCGGTGGAGACAGCATAAATGAGCTAGCTAACGTGAAGCTACAGAAAGAAGCTGTGCTAAATTAACTGAGTGGTATAGTAGCTAATTTGCTAGAGTTAGTTAAGTCACTACATTGTTAAAAAAAAATTGTAAAATGTCTATCGTAACATCATAACATTTAAACAAGAAGTAAGAATGTAAAATCTGATATATTTGTGTCGGGCAGCCGATGTAGTGTCACTTTGGTTTTCACACCAGATTTGTTCACTAACATCACTAGCACTGTTTGAGTTCAATGATAATTGTAAATTTTTGGTTGGTTTCACATTGGGAGGAAAATATTTCCAAAAGTATGTATTTAGCTACTTAAAGAAAAACAAATGCAAGTGCATTTATTAACATGCCCAGCCAAAAGTTGCAGCGTATAAGGATTAAAAAAATTATGAGAGTTTCTCCACTACTGGCGATCAAACAAGGGAGAAAAAAATGTTAACAAATACAATCTCTGCATTTAGGAACTATTGTCCAGTCTCAGTTTCTAATGGGGCTCTAGATGAGTTTTTTATTAAGAGCAAGCGCACTCATATGGTGAAGCTTTTACTATAAGACTAGATTCATTTTATAGCTGATATTAGAGAGTGTTAGTATAATCAGTACCATGAATATACACTACAAACATTTCTCAGTTTGCATATATACACTTTAATTTTACCCTAGGTATTTTAACCACAATATATTTTTCAAAATATATTCAAAACTTATAAATGGCACAGGATGTGTGCTTCAGAATTAAATTACGTTGTGTGGTTTCCATAGGACAAGACCTCATCGTTTTTCCATATTAACATAGAGTCATATGCTGAATTTCCCCGAGAACCAGAAGACAACAGAACAGTGGTTGTACTGTTGCAAATCTGTAAACCTGATTTGATTACCACAAAGAGAATTCAAATGAAGTTACCGTTACCTCAGTGATACAAGTACTTCAAGCACCTGGGTAGGGACTGGGAAAATTACTTTCTGGTGAACCAGGGTTAAGTTTTTGGAAATGGAGAGTTCACATCTGTCAAAGCAAACCAAAGTAAAGAAAAAGTTTGATTGCTCCACTCCAACCAAATGTCAGAGTGTTCACAGTGTGAAGAACTGGAAATCCATGAACACTACAGCAGAGAAAGGCGTTTTAGTGAGATTAAAGAAATTATTTGAACATTTCAATAGGGCAGCTAGATCATTTATAATGGCAGGAAAAGCTTGGCTTATATAGAGTGCCTTGCATAATGGTGCATTGTAGTTCAAAACCAAGAACCTGAATTGCCCAGTCAAACCCCAGACCTTAATCTGATTGAGAACCTGTAGCAAGACTAGAAAATGGCTGTTCACCAATGGTCTCCAGTCAAACTGACAGAGTTTGAGCAATTTTGCCATGAAATATGGGCAATAAATATTACGATCCAGATTTGCAAAGCTGATAGAGACATATCCCCGACTATCCATGACTTACAGCTGTAATTGCAGCCAAAGGTGGTTCTACCATGTACTGGCCCAGGGGGTGAATATTTACTTGCGTTGTTTAATTAACATTTGTGTCACAATGGAAATTTGTTTCATATTGTCTTGGTTGTAAATGCTGTGTATCAATCTGTAGCTCAATTGACTCTATTGTCCTATAAAAATGAACAAAATAGACTCGGAAAAAATTTTTATATTCACGTTATAGAGTATATTAGTTTTTAAGCTAATAATATTGTGACATACTCAAATAATGTGTGTAGAGCACCATACCAATTACTTGTGTTTACTGCAGGTCCCTTGGAAACCAAATGCCATACTTTATTGTTCTTAGCTGACCTCAAGAAACTCCCTTCCCCCAGGGACCCTAAATGAAGTGGCCTCCCTGCGTCCTAAAGGTCACCATATGCCTAGTTGTCAGCGCGGTTATTGTTGGAGCTGATTAGGCCTACAGAGTACACACCTTGTTAATCTTTGTTTGAAAAGGGCTTTTTCCTTAGGGGTGGAGGAGGGCAGTGATACGTTTTTAAAAGTGGTCAATTTGAGTCCCTGCCAAGTAATCAAAATTGGCTGAGAACAATAGATTTCATGCAAGCTTGAATTTAAATGTCCCAATTTATTAGTTTCCCACAAAGACGGGATTCGTGATAAAAATGGGTTAGTGAGAAATCCTTGGTGGCACCATGCAGGCAGGTGATTGTAAGGTTCATTGCAGCCTGCCACCGAGTGTTCCAGCTTCACTTGCATTCCAAAACCCTCGATAAATCAGGGACTATGTTCTATGTTCTAGTTATTATTTTGATGGCAACCTGGCAGACCTTAAATTCATGACTGGATCTCAACATCCCTGAAGAACACATGTGTAAATCCTAGTAGGTATAAACCAGTGATAAGGAGTCTCCAGTGTCAGTGTGTTATAACAGTATTGCTGTTCCTTTACATTTTCAGATATGTAAAGAAGGGGTTTGCGCGTTCTGGGCACTGATGATGTTGCTAACTCTACTGTTGTAACTGTTTCCATCTGGGAAGTGGAATTTTATATGGCCAGCATAGACTAGTGGAGTGATTCACACAGTGAAACATCCCAGTGCGATTGCACTAAATATAAGCGCTCTTGGAACACCACTCGGCCAGTCAAACGAGTGGACTGGAGCTAACTGTTGTATATTGAAAAATAATCCATTTCATGGTGGTAATGGTAACGCCACCTTGTTTCAAGCTGCATCAAATCATCTTGATTCTTTTTCTATAACAACACCAACTGTTGTGTTATATTCCTTCCATGTACAATCTGATATCAGCATTGCAACATAATAATCAGTGTATCTATTCTTGGCTTTAGTTCTGATTATTATGTCATTTTTACCCCAAATATGTAAGCTTGCTCTTTAATACTTTCTGAGTGAAGAGCTTAAATAATGCCATGAAGATCTTTCTAAACTAAACCCATATGGTTTGGTAGTTCACTCTGGTGGTTGGCCTTCAAAATGGAAAACATGAAATATTAGGACAGGGAAGGACTCCAGTCAGATTGCCCACCTCTGCATGAATCATGCTGCTTTGGTGTTAAGCTGCATGTGTATGTCTTTAATCACCCTCTTGTTTTGCCAGTTTTGGTTCACATCCTTATAGTCATGCATTAAACCAGAGAGAGAGAGAGAGAGAGAGCAAGAGAGAGAAATAAAGTCAAAGAAGACTCAGCATCTTCTGCTTTGATTTTTTCCATTGCTGGTCCATAGTCTCTAATCTCATTTCAACAGTGCCTTCATGTCTTTTGTGGGCAAAGGCAGAAGAAGGACCCTCTGTTTCCAGCTGTGTGAACTGCTGCCGTGTGGAATTCGTGGTGGATTTTCTACCTAATTACCCTCCATTTTCTTGTGCAAATGGACGCTTTTTTCCCAGTGGAGGAATGTGATATGGCTTTAGTGTTCCTCAGGTTTGGTTATTTTTCTCTAAGCTAGGCTCACGCTCTACATTAGCCTGCTTGTTTGGGCCCAGCAGAAGCGTGTAATTCCACCAGGGCAGCTCCGACTCTCCAGCACAGCAGCGATAACATCTTCACAGCTTATTTTATACAAACTCAACACAATTAGTCGCACCACATTCCTACAGCCCACAACATCGAAGCCTCCCTAGCTTAAACAGTAGCACGGATTATTCTTTAATATACTGTATGTATGCTTAAAGAAGTTTAATACTAAGAGGCGCTTTATTTCGACTGAGTAGAACAGTATGGCCTTTTAATAAAAGCTTATTCAGAGTGCCTGAGTCTGAAGTTTGTCATATTTGAGACCAGCAAAAATTTACGTACAATTTGTACACTTGTGCACTTCACCAAGCCGTGGTGCTGGTAGCATTGTTGCCTCACAGCTCCAGGGTCCCCTGTTCAATCCTTCAGTTTCCTTCCATCTCATAAACACATACCAGTAAATAGATTAGTGATTGTAAAATTGCCCTAAGGTGGGAGCGAGTGCGTTTAATGCTCCACAATGGAATAGTGGGTATATTCTTGCATCACATCTAGTTTTCTGAGTCCATGGCAAACCTTACTAAGATAAAGTGGTTACTGACCAATGAATATATAAGACATGCTGATTAAAGGTGGTACAAAATCCTAGAGAGAAAAAATTCCAAAACATCACAATTGTCTCTGTGTATGCAACCAAAAAAGATGACGGATGAAACCTGATCTGTAAGAAATGCTGGAACAAAGAGTGCACCACACAGCAGGACAAACTCCTTTTTTTTTTTTTACAAATGTTAAAGAAAAGCAATTGTCCACATTGTCACAGCGGGTTGCTAGATAGACAATTCATGAGGAAAAAAAAATCAAGGAATTGAGAAGCAGTGGTGCTCTGAAGAGAGTGGGGTATTGGGGTTAAACGTCTCTGTGATCACTGGAAGAAAGCTTAAGAAATACTGAAATACTAGTGAAATTAATACACAGGAACAATGAGCCTCTAACATGCAATCAATTACCACAACATTAATATGCTACATTTTGCTGGTCTAAATTGAACAAACCACAGACTCTCTCTCTGAATATGTGTTTATTACTAAGTCAAACTGTTATACTGAATTGAGTAAAGGCACGTCTTAGCCTAATTTTTATTTCTCGTTAGTATTAAGTATTTTTTAACATTTATAATATAGCATAATTCATGCTACTGTTTAAGCTAGGGAGGCTTCGATGGTGCGGGCTGTAGGCATGTGGTGCAACTAATTGAGTTACATTTGACTAAAATAAGCTGTGAAGATTTTATCTCTGCTGCTGTACTGGAGAGTCTGTCATGGAGGAATTACACACTTCTGCTGGTCCCAAACAAGCAGGCTAATGTAGAGCATGAGCGTAGCTTAGAGAAAAATAACGCTAAAGCCATATCACGTTTCTCCATAGGAAAAAAGCCTCACTTTGCACAAGAACATGTGATGATGGAAATGGTTCTGGAAATTAAATAGGTTTCAAGACATTACAGCAAGACTGATGATAAATCACCCTTCAGCAATGGGCTCATAAAAATGTCACAATATCAAGAAAATTGATATTAACACCTTTTAAGTACAATATTTGTTACCCTAATTTATCCACAAGGCTCTCAGAGAAAGTCCACAGTGATGTAACTTATTGCAGTATTGATTTATACTCATGAATCAAAGCATTAATACAGAACTGAGACTGTAGGACCTCACCCTCCCAAAAACACACTGCCTTCCCCATTTACATCTGAGCGAGTGTGTGAAACCTGGCATGGCCTGGGCACGTGCCCCTCAGCTCAGCTGGAATGCTGCAGGTTTGGAAAGCAAAGAACCATTGAGGTTCAGTGAGAACCTGCTGCTGAGAGTCAGATTGCAGAGGAAGGGAGCGTTCCTGACTGGGAGCAGAAATGGAGCCAAGGTAAACAGAGCCAACACTGTCCTTGGCGAACCCAACACCGCCACCCCCAACTCCATTTTATAACACATGTGGAAAAACAAATGTGGACTCAGCTGAATATGCAGAGATGTAAACCCAGTTGTGGCAGCAGCTAAGCATCAATTCAAAAGGTGCTACTGTCACTGGTTAAGACGCTAAACCCTCTAACGCATACGTATTTATTTTCCTCTCCGAGGCACCACTACATTCAAAAGCACTTTCTTTTGCTTTTAGTCTTTAATAGGGTACAGCAGGAATGTTCCTCCTTCCCCTGATCGTTATATGAAAGACAAAGTTTCCCCACTAACAGCTAATACCCGAGTGCCCTTTACTCATATCTGTATAATCTGCTGTCTTGTTAGAGTATCACTGTGTCACGCTTCCAGGAAACCTTAAACATACAGCACAGGAGAATAAGGACTACAGTGTGGCCACAGCCATAATTTGGAGATTGGAGCTCTGTGTGGCGTCGGCTGAGCCCCAGGCGAGTGGTCTGGACTGTTCATTTGGGGTTGTGTGTGGAAAAAGTGCGTGTTGCCATGCTGGAAATGCACTGGCCTCATTAGAACTCCCACTCTGCCTTTTCTTTACATACTCCAAAGCCAGCCCTCTCACTATTCCCTACACTGGAGAATCAAGATTCACTCATTTTTCTGCAATGATGCATCATCACGAATGTGTCACCATGACCAGTCTGCTGTAAATGTTTCTTAATCCACGCCCTGCTCTCTCTATAAGCCACATACTTTCTTCAAACATAGGAAATTCAAAATGCCTCAGTGAAATAATGCACAGGAAATAGTCTCAACCAAAGCAATGTTCCATTGTACTTGAAAGTTACCTTTGAGGTCTCAGTTTCATTGCTAAGCATTTTAACCAAGACAGAACCTCGGCAGGATTGATCTTTGGAATGTCCTTCAAAGTCATCATATGCCATATTTTTAAGTTGGAATACAGCATTTATCTGTTCTTGGCCTTTGTATAATGTTACATTATTTTGGTGCAAACAAATGAAATGTGCGTCTCATATTGTCTGTAGAACGTGGTTTTGGACATAGCCTTGCTTCGTATCACTTTTCTGCTCTGGGGTTCACCTCGAAACAGCTGTATGTGTCCTTACAGCAAAACAACTTCACTGTTTTTGTTGCAAGAACACTTTGCTTCGAATTTTATAATGAAGACTCACTTCTTTTCCAGTCATCGTGTCCAAGATTCACAAATGATCATGGTTTTGGCACTGGAGTTGCTCATGTTTTGTTTTGCTTTAAGTTACCTATGGCTGCCTTAACAAAATGGCCAGTCGAAACCAGCTCTGGTTCTATATGTGACCGGACACAACAAGTCAGGTATTAAGCCTCACAGGTTATACGCTAAGGCCATCAAGGTGTGGTAGGTGAAATCAAATCTTCAGTTTTAGCGCAAATCAGTTGATAAATACCGTATCTTCCTTATCCTTCAACAGAATACAGAAATTTTAATCCTAAACATTGTTTTAAAGCACTTTAATGAACACTATCCAAGCTGATTCACTATCCAAGCTGATGCTATAAATCCATGCTGCTGGTGAAGTTATTTTTAGGGGTAGCAGGGAAATCCTGGCATCAAAATGAGACTGACAATTCCCTCTTTCATATTACATCATGGAATCCGCATTTAAATATTCTAAAAATAAGATTCGGGCAGACTTTTCCGAGACCCTCGTCATAAACAAACTCGTACTGTTGTTATGTCGACATATTGATGTGATACAGTAATAAACCTGGTATCAAAATGAAGCTTATTGAACAAGGACTTTTAACTGAAATCACCCAAAATGCAATTTAATACCTGATTAGATGTGATGGCTCACATATGTCCAGATTAGTATAGTTTGGTGATTTTTTTTTCTGGCACACCTACTAGATCTGGTCATGATTTGAACCAGGTGTTTCACCAGTTTGACCTGGACTCCACACATACAGAACCACAAATAAGTGTGCTGGGATCAGGGGAGTTCCATGAGGTTACCAATATGAGTTCGCAGTCTTGAGCACATTTGTGTTTTTCTGTTTCATTATGTTTAAAGTATACAGTATTAGGTTTATACAAGCAATATAAATGTGTGTTCCCTGAAGACACAGAGATGTTTGACTAGACATTTGATTAAAACTTTTGAGTCACCAGTCACTGAACACCTTGACAGGGACAAGCATAGAAAAGAAACTTTCTTATGGAGTGCTTACTTCCTGGTAGAAGGTCTGTTTTGGTCATTTTCACAGATTGAATACTCAACAGGCAAAAAATGAGCAAATCAAATCAAATCAATATTTTATATTGTAATTAAATCCAGGAAAATGCGAGGCTGAGGCTTTTCTTCCATTTCTGAGGACCAAATGTGGTGCATGCAGGGTTCCTCTAGTATTTATTCTGAAAGGGTAACCCTTTATTGTCGAAGCCTTCATAAAAACTTCAAGGGTTCCCACAGAGGGACAAACCAAAGAACCTTTAAAATGCTAGAGGGAAGATTTTTTTGTCTAACAATGTAATGCCAATGTTCAATCTTTTATAAATTGTAAAACAGGAGCAAAAGGTTCATGCTGTTTTAATTACTTGCTTTCGCCCACATGGCGTGAGAGGTCTGCCACAGTTTGAGACCCTCACAGTGCCAACACTTTTGGTTTAGTGGCTTAAGCTTTGTTGGGACAAACAAAACATCTTCCTTTTTCTTTGAGAGTGACTATTGCAGTTATAAAGCATTGCTCTTAACACATCGTGGTGTTTTTGCCAGGCATTTCCCTCCACTAATGAGAGGCTTTACACCACAGCTATGTTTAATTACAGATAGTCCTCTGTTTCCCTGTCTCATTTTACCAAAGAAAAGAGACAGAGAGAGAATGAGAGAGAGAGTGAGAGAGAGAGAGAGAGAGAGAGGCTGGTTGCTGCCTTTCATCACCACAATCAGTTTCTTGTGTATTTAAAGTAATGGTTTGGTAAAGATCACATTTGCACAATTTCTCTTTCACCCCTGATGCAGTCAATCACAAAAGGCATGTTTGGTGTCCGACATTTACTTTTTTTAGTATAGCTAATAAAGTAGTAAAAGTCAAATTACAGCATTATTAGTACAACTATCTTGGACAATCAGAATAACATTTATCTTTATAGTTTAGATGTTATCTGGTATTAAGAAAACGAAGCATTGTTTGAGTTCACAGCAGATTCGCAGCAGGCTGGCATAGGCTGCAGCTGAGAAAGTAAAGAAGTTTCATATAACACGGAAAATCAACAGAGAGTCTAATAATATCTAATTCAGTGCTCTAATTCTATGCACTTCTAGGCCTTGTCTCCCAATGTTTAATAGTGTAACAAGAATCTGAACGTCTGAATTTTTTGATTGAGAAAGGCTTCTATAAATTCTATAGTGTTAAATCACCTCTGAGAGTGCTTATTTTAACACTATGCCGGTGTTTATTTTGTCACAAAATTTTGCAGGGGTAATGTAACACTTTCTAAAGTGTTAAAATAAAGTTAGAATAACTGTGCTTAACACCAGAGCATGTTTTCATAACTGTAGGAGTAACTTCTCAATGAAAACTTCTCAATGACACCACCTCTCTTACACGATTGAGTTCTTTAGTGTTAATCCATATTTTTACAGTTTCATTCAACTTTAAATGTAACACTTTTGGTTAGCACTGGAAGATCAACTCTGAGAATTTTGCTGCGTACTAACATCACAAGAGCTTTTGAAATAAGGGCAACTTGTGTCCTTTTTTATATTTATTTGTTTTTGGTGGCGTTTGTTTGTCTGTTTGTTTCTAAGCAGGGTTGCACAAAAACTAACTGCCTTATTATCATGGCATAGTGGCTTAGTGGCAGGATTGTAGTATGTGCCAAGGAAGATCCCATTAACTTTTGGAGTGGATCCAACTCACAGGATGGCTTGATGAATTTAGTTTTTCTTTCGCTAATATTGTGATAAGTGGCATTTGGTCTTGACCAAAGTCAGCACTTAACAATGCCATACATCTTAAAATCCGCTAGATGGCAGTAAAGTTCAATAGTGACAAAACATAGCCAATGTAGAAATACGATGACTCCATTGGAAATATATCCAGACATACACTATATACAAACGTATGTGGACACCTGACCATGGCACAAATGTGTGGTTCTTCCCCAAACTGTTGCCATGAAGTTGGAAGCACGCAATTGTTTGCAATGCAATTGCATGCTGTAGAATTACACGTTCCCTTCACTGGGACTAAAAGGCCCAAACCTGTTCCAGCATGACAATGCCCCTGTGCACAAAGCGAGCTCCATGAAAACGCCATGGTTTGTCAAGGCTGATGTGGAAGAACTTGAGCGTCCTGCACAGAGCTCTGACCTCAACCCCACTGAACACATTTGGGATGAACTGGAACACAGACTGCACCCCAGTACTCCTCATCCGACATCAGTGTCTGCCCTCATTAATGCGCTTGTATGTGATTGATCACAAATCTCCATAGCCACACTCCAAAATCTGTGTAAATCCTTCCCAGAGGAATGGAGGTTATTATAATAGCAGAGGGGGACTCCATCTGGAATGGGATGTTCGACAATCACATATGAGTGTTATAGTCAGGTGTCCACAAACGTTTGTCCATATAGTATATAAAGTGGTTGCAGTTGCAGTTTTGCATATTACAGGAGAGTCGACTGTTGTCCTTGGAAGACGTCTGCACTTTCCTAATTTTTACTCTATTTCCTCTCAGTTTGGTGATTGCCAGTTCCCACCCATGAGCTATCACGCAACAGCTAGCAACTGATCAAGGATGAGATTGAACACATGCTTCTTCTGCCATCATATCATTTCAAACTGCTGCTCATGAGACATCTCAGGGGAGTTGAACACACTCGGAGGGGATGCTAGCTGCACTCTTGCGTATACCTGAGCTCAGATGTCCATGATTAGATTTACTAATGACACACTAATTGACAGAAAAGAGAGGGATGTCATCTTTCCCGCTCAGAGATCACAGTGGGATCAATTTGTGTAATCTTTTTTTCCCCCAAAATGTTCCTTTAAAGTACATAGTCCACACCATAGAGCAGACAAAGGGAACACTGACATGGTTGATACTTCTGACAGATTCACACACATGTACACACTGGAAATTTCACATAGACAAACGCAATTCAATTCTCTCATCTGTGTTTTCTCTCAAGGCAGTCATTTATCTCTCAGTGTGGGTGCTTGCGTGTCTACAATAATAAGGTACCATTGCCCAGCCTGTGTCTTTAGGGCTCTGAGCATTACGGGGTAAACGCTAAGCTGCTAGCACTGAAATCCCTCTAGATTAAGGCTTTAACGTGCTGAAATCACAGGACCCTCTTTCCCTGAGGCTTTGGCTGAACTTCTTTGACCCATAATGCATTTCACTGCTCATATTTGACCACGGGGAGCTAATGAGATCTGAATGTTCCTCTGATTTGCACCAGCAGAGCTGTAAAGCCAGGTATCAATGCAGATGTTTTACTTTACAAGCATAGCAGGCGAGAGAAAGAGGTGAAATGTCAAAGGCATACTCACTATCCAGCTTTCTGGTAACGTTTTATTATAATCTGCATACAACTTTACATGTTCAAACAGGATACTATTAATATGCCACATACCATTGTGGTTATATGCGTATAAGTATTTCAACTGTCACGGTATAGGCTAAAACTACACCACTATTAATCTGTGTTTGTCTAGACTGTGCATGAACTGAACCTTTAAAACCAGCTTTAAGAAGAATGAAGATAAATCATGGTTGTGTAATGTAAAGGTTGTAAAGTCAACTCCAGGATTATTTGCACCCTTTGTGAAAATAACGAAAAATGATTAACACATGCAGTGATACATGATATGTTTATTCAACTGAGTAACTAAATTTCTGACTGTTTGTAAAATTATTGGCACCCCACAATTAATATTTGGTGAAGCTTCCCCTCGAGGCATCGAATACCAAAGAATCCAGCTTGAGATACCAAACAGGTCTTCGTTCAATAACGATTTTCGGGCATTGCTTTAACTATTTAATCTGTCAGAACATTTGAGCAACATTTTTTTCATCTATCTTGATTCCTCCTGCATTGATCTTTGTCTTCATATTTTAAGAACTAAAACAACTCAAATACAGTAAAAAGTCATAATTTCATAAAGAAAATTAAACAAATCAGTGCCAAAATATATATTTTTGGCCACATGTCTACAGCACTTGGATCTAAAGGCATATCTTACAATGTAAGGAACGGCACTAAGCTAGCTAAAACTGAAGATTTGAAGGTGGACCAACTTAAACTTGCACCCCAGCTTCAAATGCAATTCTGTATGCACACTGTCAAATAAATTAAGAGGGCAAAATGAAACTGTAATACCAAGTTAAAGCACTTAGCCTGTATAAAGTACAAATACAACAAACAGCCTAATTACAACATGGTGTTGGAGCAATCCAGAGTTAGAGGAAAAATGATATCTGTTGGTCCTGCACAACAGAGAACCCTTGAGGAACTGGCAAAGCCTCCAATTAATTCAGAACCTGAATAACTTTTGCCCTATCATTAGAAGATTGTGATTTTGAATCCTGATGATGCCCCAGCTATTTGTGGCCAGGACTGAACAGAAAAAAATTGTGTAGGATGGATGGCATGTTCTTACTCAGCCAGTTGTGTGTATCTTTGGGCTCATGTATGTGAAAGAGGGGGGATAGCAGTTTACCACGTGTGTTACACTACCCTGTGATGTAGCATGAGCAGCGGTTCCAAAAGATGCACATGTCTCAGAGGAAGCACGTGTTAGCTTTCACTCTACCTGATTAGAAGCTGTCATGTGATAGGAAAAGCTGGTTGGTAGGTGGGAAATGTGGAAAAATTAGGGAAAATTCAATAACATGGCAGTGTGAAATATCAGGTCAATTGCAAGCGTTGTACAAGAAAAAAGATATCATTTATAGAATCAAGAATCACCAAGAGTCACTTATGCATAATGGCATTAAAATCACATTACAATACCATAATGTACAAAACACATCCCTATATACTGTATGTTGATACAGGGTTATAATATCATAATATTATCATATGCATTCTACTATATATGAACAAACATAACCCCAGCGACTCATCGTTGCCTCATGAGGAAATCCAATATGGAGTTTCAGACATGCTCTTTTCATTTTCAGTGTAGTATACAGAGACTCATAAAATGAACATTATAATAATGTATCAAACAGCACTGCTTCTGGAAGCTTCATCCATCATTGTTTTCCTGCAGTGCTCCGCCTCTCCTGTTACATAAGAGGCACGGCTCTTAAATTCCTGAAGTTGAGGTCAGGTTTTGCGGTGCAGTGCTGAAGTCCAGTCCTCACTCGCAGTTACGCAAGAGCACGAGTGGTGCGTTTTGATCTGTTTCTCTCATGTTTACATGTTCCTCCAACTTGGAGAAGAACGCACAGGGAGGAGAAAGTGCAGGGAGGAGAATGGCTGGACTTCAAAACAGCTCAAAGTTAAAAGTGGGTGGGCGGACGGGCAGGCCAGGGTGTGCCTGCAGAGTCTATTTCTAATTGAAAGTTTTACATGGATGTTTGAGGAATAATATTGTCATCCTCTGTGTTGGTTTGTGTGGATGCTGTCAGGTCTTTTCGTGTAGATTGTGACCTTTGTGATGTTGTAGGAACCTTTAAAGCTTAAAAAAACCCTGCATTGTCAGAAAGGTTTAAGTTTCCTGTAGGGAGAATGAGGGCAAATGGAAGGAAAGCGCAGTGCAGGGCCAAAGGAAGTGCGTGTTCCAGTGTGAATTTATATAAGAGAAAGACAGAAAAAGACTTTGCAAGAGAAAGAGAGAGGGACAGGGAGAGAGACAACCACAAGAGAAAGGCACTCTGCCAGAAACGGAGAGACATTGCAGAAAGAGGCACGGAAACAGACTCTGGAGAGAAAGACAGACACAGTGACTCAGAAAAACACAGAGGAAAATACAGAAAGACTGAGAGACATATAGTGTGATATGCAAATATATAGACAGAGAGACACAAAAAGACAGAAGGGACAAGGAGACAAAAAATGGAGAGTGAGAGAGATGTAAAACGAGAGACAGAGAGTAGGACAGCCCAGAGAGAGAGGGTCATACTGACATAGACATTCCGGTTTGACCTTCTGGTTTTACAAATTTATACCTATGTCCTGACTACATAGGAACTGTCCACTTATAAAGTATACCTTTATGTGACACTTTACGTCCTTCAAAAATATGCTAAATCAACTTCTCCTTATGGAAAATCTCCTTATGGAAAGCTTCATCATTACAATGATTATACACATTTTTTAGCCTGTTTAATATTAGGTTTAGATTACATGAGGCATCCAATCATAATTATTATAGAAATGATATTTGATGTGGCACGTTAATGTTAACAGGTGATTCAAATTACAGCCAAGTTTACTGCTGGGTGAAAATGAAGGAACACCTTCTGACCAATCAGAACGAAGAATCCAACAACAGTGTAGTAGGAATGATATAATGATCTAAATAAATCAATTACCGCCAGAATGTATGCATTTATTCATAAGCCCAAACTGAAATTGATACACAAGTATGACTGTAATCCATCTGTAATCTGTTATCTGTAGTTACTTGTGTAGTGCATATGTTATTATATATTAATAAGAGAAACAATAAAAAGTGGGGCCAAACAGATAGCTTACTGTATTTATCATCGGGATTGAACATTTTTTCAATCCTGCGAATCTTTTCAGCACTTTTTATTTTGCTAGCTGCATGAAGGTTTTTTTTTTTAAAGTTGCTTTTGTTATGTTATTTAAAACAACAACAACAACAAAAAAAGAAATATATTTATATAGTTTTTTTTAAGTGTATTCAATGTGCAGCAGTGAGTCAACTGCAAGCCAGTTTTCAAGAATGAGTCACTGGAAACTTAAGCATCATGAACAGTGTGTTTGCATGTTAGCCATGTGTGTGTGTGTGAATGTGTCTGCATTGCATGCTTTACTCAGGCTTAGAGCTAACCACAGCATCCTGCTAATTAGCAGCTAGCAGAAGTGTGCGGACACGCTGGAAGTAGACAAGCGTTAACATGAGCACGGGCTCTATTTCAGAAAGTGTGAGCAAGCTGAAGAGGCTCACTTCATCGCTGCTCTTTATCATGCTGACTTTCAGGGCAATGTGTCAGTTTACGCTGGATGCTGACATCAGTTTACTTTTTCACACTGGTACAAAGAAATCATGAACATTAGAGTTGTGAGGGTTTCTCTGTAATTCTTTGTAACTCTGTAATCTCATGAGTATTAAACAATATAAATGTCCACTGAGTAGATCAGTGATGAGTTAGTGATGAATAATGAGGACAGTTCTTGGTGGTAGATCGAGACTGTATAAACAGCTCTCTGACTGCTCAGTGCCAGGACCTATCATGTCCAGAACACAGCGGTGGTGCATGAGGATCTCCACTGGCATTTAATCTCAGTTGGCATTGATGGATGGCGGCGGTGCCAGGGGGCCTGCGTGGTGCCGTGGCATCTGCAGGCTGAATGGTTTGGCCTGCGCCAGGCACTCGCCTCAGCATTGTGCTTTCCCATTCCACTTTCCTCAAGAACAAAGGACGATGAATAAAGGAGGATTTCCCACCCTGCAGTGCAAGAGGGAAAGTTGGGAAAGCAGTAGGGGCTGAGACACTAATGTCTAAATCTCACCAGGTGTGAATCTGTAATGAGGCACATAATGAACTGTGAACATCAGACACAGGATTTAGATTCAGAGGTCAATTTGATTCACTGAGAAACTCTTACGATTAAAAACTGCTGCATGCTTTAACTCCCAATTTAATGCCCCACTTTTCAACTTTTTAAGCTTAACTTATACCAAGGGCATGCAGACGAGATTCAATTCAATTCAATTCAATTTTATTTGTATAGCGCTTTTAACAACAGACATTGTCTCAAAGCAGCTTCACA
>JAQQZR010000020.1:13293413-13313470 GCA_030068235.1 Notoglanidium macrostoma | reverse complement strand
TTATTTTCCTTTTAAGTGGGGCTACTTTATCTAGTGTATAGCGAAATGTTGACTCTAAGCATTTTGTCGCCTGATCAGGTTCTGAGATAAATGACTGATTACATTGACTTGCTTTAAAGGAGTCATTTGACCAATTCCAGACATATTCTGTGTTTCGTTTATTTGATTCACACTGAATTGCATGCATATGCATACTATGCTCATACGGATGTAGTATAATACCCAGGTCAATGTCTACTCATTTTTATATAGAAGATAAAACATTGTGTAATCGTCTGTATGTTTGCATACACTGTTAGAGTAAAAAGAATGAGAAAGGTATGGAGTTAAAGGAGTGAGGAAGGTAAGTCGGAACCCGCAGATGAACTAATGGATGTCTGGATGAAAGTGTTTAATCAGGAAGGAGACATGCAAATATTTTATTAAATGCCACACCTAATAGAGGAAGCAACAAAGACTGGAAGCTGAAATGATGGTCTAAATCACACTCAGAAAGTTCACAGAGGTTAAACGTATTCCTTAGAACACCATCGCACCTTACAAGATGAGTGTTTATGCGTCCACATTCTCTCCAAACCTGTTGTGTAGACAAAATCTCTCACCTGGGTCAGGGAGAAACAAAAGACCTTTCAAGGTGCTCACTCTGCTATGCGTTCATGTTTATGGAGGAAAAGGAAAAAATAGCTTATATGACTGAAAGGAAGCAGCTGTAGAGACCCACCCAGTCCCGTTCTCCTCCACACCTGGACGAAGCAGGGCTCCACCCGTCTGCCCGCAGAGGGACTATAACAGCTCCTCTCAGGCAGCAGGAGGAAACAGGCACTGCCTGACTTCCTGTGCCCCAGCACCAATCCCTTGACTTGAGCTCTGCTTTATCATTCCTTGTCCATTCCCATGGGAAGCAGTGCTGTGCATTTGGACTTGGCCCTCTGCCTTTTAAAGCAGTCTTTCCTGTGAGTCTGATACAGGCTCCCCACCGCGCGCAGCTCTTCCTTCCTCTCCGGATTGTTCTCTGACGCTTACGACCACTTTCCTGTCGTGATATTGCTGGAGTAGCGGATGGTGTCAGGTTTCATGTTGCCTGTTATTCTGACCTATCCATGACTTTACTGTAATAATGTAATATGTGCTCTCTGTATGACCTCTGTCTTGCTTATTCTTCTGTCATTTTAGCACTGGGTTTGCAATGGCTGCATTGACATTCTGCCTAATAATCCATCAGTAATCCAACTTACTGGTCAATTGGAATTAAAACAGTTTCATATATATAGCCTCAGAGCAGAGAAAACAAATTGAGGGTAATATGAATACGATGTTTAATTTTTTTTAACTGATGTACAGCAACAGTACAATCCAGTAATCCGCATGTCGGGTTAGTCTGTCTGGAGTCCCATGTCCATATTGTATTGGTTTCCTCCATTTTCTGCAGTTTCCCAAAATTACTGCACCTCACAAATATGTGTGTGAATCATTCGCTGCAATGGACTGGTGTCCCATCCAGGATGTATTTCCACCTCATACCCAGTGTTCATACACAGCCTTGTTTTCAGATCACTTTTCTCAAGTTGCTAGGTTACAAAAAACATCTTCTAGCACAAAAATATCTTCGTTATGAACGTCATGTCTTCATTATGAACGTTAGGTTTCTATTTACTTTAGAAAAGTTAGCTAAAATGGAAAGAAATCGCGATGATTTCAATTATTGATCATGGTAACCCTTTAATATTGGATCATAAATAACTGGGTTTTTATCAGTTTCTCCTCTGCCATTGTTGACAGTGTTGCTATAGTAAGTCCCACCCCGTCTTGATTTTGATTGGTCGGTGAAAGACAGTAACATTGACAAGTTCTGTGGTGTTCCAAAACGTTAACTATTTTCAACTGAAAACACCCTGAGCGCAACAGGAAAAAAGCTGAGGGTGTTTTTGCGCTGAGGACACTGAGCACTGTCAATGCTGAACTTCATATGAGTTGTATAGGAAACAGACACTCCCAGCACAAAAAAAGGATTTGGTAGACATAGGCCCTAAAGTGGTTAACGAATACAAAAAATTAAGCAAGGCTATTAAAAACCGTACTATTTAATGCTAGCTGCTTGTTAGACTCAACAGAAGTCACAAGATTCTCATTGTTATGGTCGCATGGACTAGGCTCAGATTAAGTCTAATGTACATGCATTGAATAGAAATATGTAAACAGATCAATTGGAAACTGCAGTCGGAATTCATTCAGGTTGATGCATGGTAATGTCAGTGTGATTTATACCAAATAAGATCTAAAGTATTTTACACTGGAGACAGTAAAGGGGTGTATTTGTATTTGTAACCAGTAGCCTCACAATCTTTGGTGACATTCAGCATTATGTTTTTGCAGCACAGACTTATACCAGCATCAGGCCACAATGTTGATTAGATGTGCCCTACTGACTCCAGGCCTGTTGTTTTTTTTAGGTCTGATGGTCTGGCTAGTTTCAGTATTGTGGCTGGTTCTGATAGAACATTTCATCACTAGTTTTCATGTAAACATTTGCAGCCAGAATCCTTATTGCTCGGCGGTTGACACTGAAGCTCTTGTCAGATACAAAAGACAAATTGTGCAGCGCTGCTCTCAGGAATGCTCTTCTCATTCTCCTTTCCACTTTGATCCAAACCAGCACTTTTATCAAGTAATCGCACCTCAACACTCAGGGCCAACAACAAGCGCTCTGTATTGTTCTCTGCTCCCTCCATCTCTCCATCTCGCTCTGGGTGAATAAAGACAGCGGTGTGGAGCTGCTAGTTGCGGTATGCTGGGCCAAACAAGAGACCTAGTCATATGATGGTTCCCAGGTGACCAGCAACCATAACCACCAGTGCTGACCCCCCAACCCTCTCACCCCCCTGCCACCACCACAAAAAACGCTCCAAGTTTTAGCATTAGTTACTGCTGTCTTTTAGGAAAATACATTTATTATGAGTTGTCTTTGAGGCGCAGAGTGCAGGTCTGGCAGGACCCGTTACACACACCATGCAAGTGGGAATAGGTTTCAGAGAGTGTGTATTGGCATTTATGAGTGTGTGTGTACTTTGACAGATTTACAGTCTCATGAGAAGCAAGGTGCTTCTGTTTTTCCCAATCCATTATGAAGTCAACTTCCAACTTCCTGTTCCACTTCAGGAGATGCACCACTATTTCAATCGTTCCCCCCATTCTTTTAAAACTCGTACTAAATCATAAACTTTCCAGCTTGTGTTCTTTTCCATTTGGCCCATGCTTTCCCCTAAACTCATTCTATAAAAAGGTAGCACCATATGGAAAATGACTTTCCAAGATAAAACTCATCAGTTCCATAGTTTTGATCTATAGACTATTATATCACAGCGCTTTTGAATTCTTGAATATGATTGGTCAGAAGGTGTTAATTCTTTTTTTTTTATTGATTGACATTTTTTTTTAAAGATTGCTGGCTTTAAAATATATTTAACAGAGAAATTCATGTTATCATTGATATGGAGAAGTTTCAGTAACCCAGTGTCAGTGCTCTGTAGCAGTCTATATGTTTTCCCACCATGGAAGAGACTTTTCTAGCTTCTCAGTAACATGACAAAATGTGTTTTTGTTGTATTAACTTAAAGAGAGAGGAAAATGAGAGGTTGGAAAGTAATTGTCTCATGGATGTTCCACAACATTTATAGGTAACTATAAACGGTTAAAAAGTAAAATGTGTTGTTCAGTAATACTTTTTAAGTATGTAATTGTTGCAAAACTGCTGTGGTATGCTGTAAGAGGAAAATTACATTTGAGAAGTGCTATTATAGGAAAATACTATGGAAAAATACTAAGAAAAACTTTGGGGTGATATGAACTGGGCTTCTTCACACCATCATCATCACCATCACCATCAATCTGGGATTCCCAATGTCAAGAGCAGATGGAATTCCTGCACAGAAGCTCAACAAGTGCATTTGACCCATCAGACAGCATCATCTGTCCAAATGTTGCTTACCATGTCAGCATTTCTGCATTCCAGTGCAATCTGAAGGCTCGGAGGTTATTGGGGGTCGGGGGTGATTGAGTGCCTCATCGAGACAGCAGATGGCCACTGGGGCCTCGACACACACAAAGGATTCAGCAAGTGGCACAGAGCCATTCAGAATATTCAGATCATCTCGTCTGAGAGAGGAAGGGACAGACATCTAACAATGCTCTCGTTCCTCCTTTCTGCGAGCCCTGACGTTCGAGACCAGGTCATCTCATTGGCTGCTTCCGTGCAGCCGCTATCTGAAAAAGGTCTCTGTGCTTCATTGCATCACAGTGCTTTAATATAATATGAAGCAACAATAAGGCCCCTTTGAGTTGTAACCAGTCATCTGTTTCGTTGAGCACTCTGTGTACGCGGCACAGGGCACCTCCATTCACACCAGCTCACTTGAGGGTCAGAGGTCATGGATGTGTTTTTGAGGAAGGATGGGTGTTGGTGTGCTTGGCTGCAGCTGCCAGAAAGAACTTTCCCAGCAGTCAAATGTCCTTCAGTTACTAATAAAAAGCGACAAAAGCAAAAAAATATTCAAATGAGTAAACAAAAACACAAGTTGAACGTCCAGTGTTTTCATGACAGCATCACATGGAGCCTTGTTTGGAAGTATCCCATTACCCTGCAGCCATTATGGTTACAGTCGCCAGAAAATGAATGAAAATTGTTTGGAATTTCCATGACCAAAAATAAACAGTGGGTCAGAATGAAGTCTGTTCTTGTAAAGCCTTGTAGCGGTACGTCATGGAACACGGCACAGCCAGAGGAAAGCATGAGTGCTGTTTGGATTTGGGATGAGGAGGAGGAGGTGGAGGAGGAGGAGGGGGTTCCCACCGCACGACACACACACACAAGGGCTGGCTATGTTTCTGACACATGCTCCTCCCTCATCTGTTTCCCCACAGATGAGCAAGCGAGACCGCAGGACAGCTGGAGAAGAGAGAGACAGAACGTCGGAGGAAGAAACAGGGAGGAAGAAAGAAGAGACCCAAGACGGAGAACTGAATGAGGATTGCACAAAGGATTACAGGGAATTCTAAATACAATGAGTGGACCATAAGGAGGACGAAAAAGAATGAGCAGTAAAGGAATATGAAGGATTGTACTTGTTTATCCTGAGGAACAACATCTCAACTGGTAATAGAAACTTGTTACTTGTACATCTATGGCTTATATCCTGTAACGGTAACAGGCTTATGTGGAATATTGGAGGGAAAAAAGAATGAATGTAATATGATACTATTATAACATTATTATAACATTAATTTAAAGCCTATTTTCTACCATTAAGATATGGCTGTGTTTTTTTTTTACTGGAAACAGCTTGGCATAATTAAATATTACATTAGTACAGTTTTTTATTTTAAATTGTAGAATTTAGCATTAATTTGCATGCATTTTTATGAGTTATTTTTATTTTTATGAGAATAAAGAAAAGGCTGCAGCTTTGTGGGCATCATGTTGATGCCTATGCATTTCTTCCTGTAGGGTAGTCGAATGTTTGAGCTGGTTGAGTATGTTCATTTTAGATAATCACCTTAAGTGAAGTGTTTCAATTAAAACCCATTCAATGTAAGCTTAGTAGTTAAAAAATATTGTAGATATTGGCTGATACTAAAGTTTTCAGTATTTGTCAGTATTAGTATTAGAATATAAAAGGTCTGTAATTATTGTGTGTATTATATAATCTGAAAATGCAAAAAAAAACAACAAATAAAAAGACAATCACATCCATAGCACTTTCAGTTCCTGAACATTGTCATTCTGTTTAGTCTTACAGATCAGAATGGGAAACACAGACAGCCAGCACAGCAGCTTCATAATTCCTGGCAAGTCACGGCCGTGCTCGCTGAAGTTGCACTCGTCCAAAGAGGAAGTCCTCTCCCCTCATAGCTGGTGGAGGAACACAGGAGGAGCGTCAGCCTCAAAGACTCGTGGGTCCTCCAGAAACTGTCTGAACCAGCACAAAGGTAGCCAGCCATACGTTTCCTACCACTATGACTACATCAATGCACAGCATCCTGACTCTCAACAGAGCAATGAGTGGGACCAAGGGTCACTCCTGTCATGTGGGAATTGTCGATTTGCTCACACATCAGTAAGAAGCTCTAACTCTGAAGTTTCTCAAAAAAAGAGCAGTCCCAAGGTGCTCTTGAGTGGGGATGGAAGCTTGAGGGTAGAGTTCACCAATGGGAGGAGAGGTCTGGACAATGAGCTCTGCACTGCACCCATGGACTCAACCTTGAGGGACAGCAAAGGTTCCTCTATCAGTTCTGAGGAATCGTGGTATGATTCTCCATGGGGTGCTGCTACAGAGCTCTGTGACAACGTTTTCACCTCTAACCAGCCATCGGATGACAGCAGTGGCTATACTACACTCTCCTCCACCCGTACTGAGGATATCAGTTGCCCTCCTTCCACTATGGAATGCCATGCAGATGAGATCCTTTGTCAGGCCACAGGAAATGGAACCACTGGCTATACCACCTGTTCTCCTGGATGCACAGAGGAGGACAGTGGTATTGGCGACTCCGTTTTACTCCACATAGAGCAGAAGGACCTTGGACTAAATTCTTTAGGTAAAATTTACACTAACCCAAACTTGACTGGACCTTTTCCCATGATTGGCATCCTTCCTGAAGACCAGGTCCAGGATCCTCCTGACCTCAATTCCACTACTAAGGGAGAGAACCAAGAAAACCAACCTTTCACCTCCCTCACATTGCCTTGCAGAAAATCAGGTGGTGGTGATGTTAATTCCAGAAAGGACTTTCTCAAGAGCCGGATCCGTCGCTTTAGTGACTGGACTGGAAGCCTGAGCAGGAAGAAGCGGAGGCTGCAGGTGAGAATAAAAGGTTGCAAAAGGCTGATGTGGGCAAAGGCAAAACACCACCGCTTCTTGCCCTATTTATTTTTATCTGCTTATTCATAACTCTTTGTGCAGTCATAGTGTCAGATGAATGAAGGTTTCACATCTGCATGTAATTTTGGCTCAAGCTGAGTCTACCCTGGGTGGGTGGAAAGGCACTTTTGAGATTGGTTTTGTAATTACTAACTTATAGGATTTCAGGCCTGCATAACTGGATATATGCAGACAAGACTGACCTTTGTAGTCATACTTTCATCACACTTTTAGCACTATTGAAATTTACCTCTTTTTCACCCTTGCAAAATGTGTGAAACCCCAATTAGATCCTTCCCAGTGTAGTGCTGACCTTGTCTTACAGGTGTGTGTAAATGTTTACACTTCTCTTTAGCACTTCACCCTGTAATACAATGTGTCTTTCATCACCCTGCTCTCAGGAGCCCTCAGAGACATTCAGTAGTGGTGTGGATATACTGGCGGGTGACGCCAGTGTTCAACTGGTCGGTGACCCATGCTGGAACCTCTTGAACAGCCAGACACGCTCATCCTGCTCTCTAACAGAACCATATACTCAGCAAAACCAGAATGTCTATGAGAACTTCATGCAGGAGCTGGAAATGGGTGATGCTCTCCAGGAGTGGGAAGAGGTCGAGGGTGAGCAGGCTGAGAGCAGCAGTGGGTCCCTGAGCTCTCTGGAGCAGATGGATCTGCTGTTTGAGAAGGAACAGGGGGTGGTGCGGAGGGCTGGGAGACTTGCCTTCAAGCCACTCATCAGCCTTCATAAAGAGCGCAAACTGGAGCTGGTGGCACGCCGCAGGTGGAGGCAATATTGGGTCACGCTTAAAGGTGAGTCCAACTCAATAGAGCTCATCATAACATAACTGTAGCATGATTAAACCAGCTTCAGTTTGATGCAACAGAATAGTGTTTACCCTAATGTCAGGAGTTTGAATTCTGAGCACGTCACATCTATTCATGACCTAGAGACCAAAATTGGCCATGCACTCCTCCCCCTCTGGCATTCCTCTCCCCCCTGTCAATCAGAGCGACATACAAGTCTTCAGTCACCCTGGTTGGTAGCTGTCATGTGTTGAGAAGAGCAGGTGTTTTGGTTTAAATTGGCAAACTGGAAGAAAACTATGGAACCTTCTGATTATTCTACAGTCAGTACAGCACCATAATTTCCAGTAACATACTGTTCTGTCCTCCAATAGGCTGCATGCTCTTGCTGAGTGAAGCTGATGGGAAGAGCTGCCCGGAGCAGGAAATGTCCCCAAGCTACGTCCTGCTTGCTGAGGACAGCATTGTCCAGGCTGTCCCTGAACACCCAAAGAAGGAAAATGTTTTCTGTTTGAGCAATGCTTATGGAGATGTCTACCTTTTTCAGGTTTGCAATTACATGTGCAACATTTGTCAAAAGCCTATATCCCAAAGTGACCTAAAGGATCTTTGAATCCAGTAACCTCTAGTTGCACCTCTCTCCTATACAGATCTGTTCCAAACTTAGATGTGCTTGCTCTCTTTGATACATCTTAGTATTTTTTAGTCAGCACATACCATAGAACATGAAGTATCCTGGTGTCTTATAATAGCTAAAATTGTGTGCTAACTTATAGCAGCGTTGTGTTCAGAAACCACATTATGCCCAGGAATGCATTTTATGTGTTGCTGTTGTAGCTCGTAATGACTATGTTGGTCTACATAATATGTTCCCTCATTGCCAGTTTCATAACTATATCTTGGTAAACTGCATGGTAATGAAAAATTGGCAGCGCGTGTCTGAACTGGAGGGTTATGTATATTCGTCTGTTTGTTTTTTTCCTTTGGCTGTATAACTTTTGTTTTTTCCATTTGAGGAAAAGAAAGCCCTATTGTGTTAACCGCTCCAGCTTTCTGTCTTAAAGTCAACAGAAGCTAGTCTATAAGTCCATAAAATTTGCTTCAATATTGAATAATAAATTGCCTGACATAGATGTTCTGCAACAGAAAGATCATTGTACAAAAGAACATAAGGCCACTCTTTAACCTTCATCAAAAAATAAGGCTACGCTTTAACATACACCAACTAATCCAATCCAGTGTGAAAATTAGATATTTGCCCAATTCTACATGCCCAACCCCCTTCCCTTGGTAAATCAATGTTACATGGCCTGAATTTGCTAATTGGAAGCTGAAAGACTCCTTTGGGATAAAGGAGAAAACTGCATTAAGATTGGATTGAGGACTCCAACAGAGGAAGATGTTAAAAATGTTATTGGACCCCTCGGTTGGAGTCAGAGTTGAAGGGGTGCTAGTTGGATGCTGTCCTCTATTTTGAAAGTGAGCTGACTATAATCTGACTATAATGGGTTATATATTAAGCCCATTTGGCCACCCATAACCGGCTTGGCTGTGTTTCTTCTCCTTCAGGCCTCAAATCAGACAGATGTGGAGAACTGGGTAACAGCCATCCACTCAGCCAGTGCCTCACACTTGGCCAAGCGTCAGGGCAAAGAGGACACAGTGCGGTTGCTGAGGAGCCAGAGTAGAGCCCTGCTGCAGAAGATCGACATGGACAGCAAAATGAAGAAGATGGCTGAGCTGCAGCTGTCTGTCATTACTGACCTGAAGAACAGGAAAGCAGTGGAGGGACAGGTTAGGCTCATGGAAGATATTTTTTAGTTTATGCCTATTTACTATAGATTTGGTAGGTGTACAGAAAAATCAGAAGGAAGTCAGGAACTTGGACTGATTAGAGTAACATAAAAGTGTCATGATGTTCAGCTAGGTGCGTAATATAAAAGTTCTGATGGTATTATGATGACAACTTAGGGTAAGAATTTAATAACATGGTTTAAATATTCACTTGCAAGCAATTTACCCAGACTTAAACCGCATATTTGTTTTATGAATTGTTGTCAGTCAGATTTCACTGTTTTTGCAGATCCAGCAGTGGGAGCAAAACCTGGAGAAGTTCAACATGGAGCTTTTCCGCATGCGCAGCTACCTGGCCAGCTTGCAGGGCTCTGAGCAGCCCAATCCCAAGAACCTGTTATCCGTTGCTTCCCGTCAGTCAAAGATAGCACTCGGACGTCTGGGGATTTTCTCTGTCTCATCGTTCCATGCTTTGGTGAGTAGCAATAATCACTGAATGGACTAAAGTTGTGCTTTAGCTTAATTGGGACATAACCTACTATATAGCAAGTTGATGTTTCCATAAGACTTCATTGGTATACGAATATATAATATAATAATTTATCTTATATATTTTTTTAAATGTGGCTGTTGAGTATTGTCTGAAAATGTGCATTTTTGTGTAAAAAAAGATGTGTACCCGTGATGAGGCCAGTCTAAGGAAGCGCTCACGCTCTCAATCCCGAGCCGCACGGAGCAAGCGAGGAATCTTCTCATCACAGAAAGGCCTGGACACCCTGAGTAGATGCAACCGTGAAAAGAGACAGTCCCTGTCCCAGGTAAGGCTGAATCACATATATTTATATAAACACATTCACATTTACAGAAAAGTGGCAAAGCTACTTCTATGTAAGTAAGCATGTTTTTTTTTTATATATTTAAGCACATCCTGAGGCGTCCCTGATTCTGTGTAGCATCACCGCTTGGGTTCAGCCACTGATTCTGAGTGGGGAAAAACATTTGGCGTTTGCCTTTTTTTCCTCATCACCTGTATAAACAGATCTTTATGAGTGACTGCTTGGCCCATGCGCCAGTGGCACGTTTCTGAAGCTCCTTTGTTTTAATACCAGTTGGTAAATCTGTTCAAAAATGCTGGTACTTGGAATGCACATTAATACTGTTTAGAAGGCTTGACCTCCAAACTTCCCTCCCTACTCATTTTTCCTTTTCTGTTTAGCTTCCAGAATTTCGTCTGGATAATTACTAAGGCATTACTAATGTGTGTGTTGGGGCATTGCAGATTTTGGACTGTAGTAGGGTTTCGGGAAAAGTGACGAGTAAAGTGCTTGCTACTGGTTCATTACTCGATGCCTTCCCAGTGGGGTCATTTTGGAGATTTAATCTTAATGTTTTATATACAATTTCTTTTTGTTATTGTGGTGGCGTTTTTTCTTTACCTTTGTCTGATATGTTTGATAATGATTAATATAGCTTTCAATGTAAAGTCGACAGACCAAATCTAGGTGAAATCTTGCATAAGTGAGTCTTTCATCAGTAAACGCTGATTGCTTATTGCTCTTAACTCAGATCAAATCTGAATGCAAATCAATGACAGCTAATGCTGAAACAAAGTAATCTGAGGTTTCATCAGATTATCTACACATGGAACTTTCTGTAATTCTCAAAATCTGCATTATTGAGGGTTGGATTGTATGCATTCAGTTCAAGTTACAAGTCAAACTATAAGAACTCAATAATAATAATAACTTTGATAATGGTAGGCTGTGATTTCTACCAATGTAACAAACAAAGCAGACTACTGGTCTATGAGAACCACAGGACTAGTTCACCTAACCAACCAGGCTGAGTTCCTCCTGTCAGCCAGAAAACACACAAATTCACTAAAGAAAATGAAATGGATGGTTTCTGTTTTTCTGATTGGCTGTGCCTTGGTGCAAGAAGCCAAAGCCGAAAGATTGAACACTAACTCATCCTTCTATACATCACCAAGGAAGACTGTGGATGAAAACTGATCTATATGCAAAATAGTGATCAGTGCACCAGAGAGCGAGACAAACTTTGATTGCGATTGCGAAAGCAAATTGTCTAACCCAAAGTCTAAAATCCATCTTTAGGGAGGAAACCGTGTGTGTGCCATTTAAGTTACAGCTGTTTTGTCCACTTGCTAATTCTTCACCCTAAACAATTGCTGCTATCCTGAGCTGTCAGGTGAGGAAATGCTATTACGTTCACCCCAACGGGCAAAAGAAAACCTCCTGCTTATGTTCTCATCAACACTCACATAGACGTCAAACAGCAGGCAAGCTGCTGCTGTTTACTTTAGCTCAACGCAAATCAGAGGCTCTAAATCCACACACATGGCGCTCACTGCCTGAGTCACATGTGATCAGAGGCGATTGCTCAGCTCTTCCAGCCGGCTAATGACCCAGAGCAGCGTAATCTCGTCCAAACGACCCCTAATAAGGCACCCCTCTGGCGCAGAGTTACCATAAACCACGTGCATAATTGCTGCAAGCTGGAGAGCAGCAGAGAAACAAAAGGTTTGTGTAAAACCACACTGTCCGCTTAAACATCAGACAGCTGGAAAGCACTCCTGTCATCTGAAGTCTACAGATCTCAGCTTCAGTACAGACAGAGGAACAGGGGGTGGGGGAATTAGGCAGATTATTTCCAGAAGGCCATAGGATGGAGCTGAGGTGAGTCAGTGTTACTGACCTTCCAGCAGTGCAATGGTTTAAATGAAATGCTGCATCACTATGATCAGCTAATGTCCTTTTACACTAATCACTAATCAATGCACAATTATCCTCTGCCATCAGTCACATCTAATATCTGCTCTATCTTAGTGTCCATCTGTCTACCTATTCATCCATCTATCCATCTTTCTAATCTACCTCTCTATTTAGTCATCCATCCATCCATCCACCCATCCATCCGTCCATCCATCTATCCACCCTATCCATCCATCTATCCACCCTATCCATCCATCCATCCATCCATCCATCCATCCATCCATCCATCCACCCTATCCATCCATCCATCCATCCATCCACCCTATCCATCGATCCATCCACCCATCCATCCACCCTATCCATTCATCTATCCATCCATTCGTCCATCCACCTATTCCACCTCTCAGTTTATTCATCCATTCATTCATTTCATCCATACATCCCTCAGCAAATCCCTCCATCTAATCTATCAATCTATTCAGTCAATCAATCCAGTTCTACATGTCTGCTTATACAGTACATCCATCCATCCATCCATTAACCCACCCATCCATCCATCCATTCATCGATTTATCCATCCACCCATCCATCCATCCATCAATTTATCTATCTATCTATCTATCTATCTATCTATCTATCCATCCATCCATCCTCACATCTAAAGCTCTATGTTCCACTCTTCAGTCTTTCCAGAAGCTGTTTGTGTATCAGTTGTTGAAGCTGCTATGATTCTGGCTGTGGTATATCGGTGTGTGGTTAGAGTGGGTCTCTTGCTGAAGCATTGTGGAAGATGATGGTCGACTCAGAGCCGTCCCGGCGGGCGTCTGGGTCGAGGGGAGACTGTGGCTCTCGCTTGTAGGCTGACAGAGGCTGGCACATTAGCCTGCCCTCTCTAAGCTGTAATTACAGCATCACTCAGACCTTTGATTATTTCTCTGCAAACCTCAGAGGCCATTTCTGTTCCGATCCAGAATCTAAATAGTATCAAAAGCAGCTGGCTCAGCTCTATGGTTTCTAATTAAATGCAACTCTAGAGGCCATGTTGCTTTTTTGAGCCTGAATGTTACCTTGGATATATTTTGATGTGTGTTTGTGTTTTTTATATTGTAGGTATTTGAAGGACATTCCAGCGGATCTCTTGGTCATCCACCAACACAGAGCAGTTCGGAGGTACTACATGGATCATAGCGATGTTGTGTTTTTGCTTTTATTCGATTGTCTAAGTGTATAGCTGCTTTCTGTAGACTTTCTAGCAGTTGGAGCTGAATTTTCTCATTCCCTCATCAATTTTTATAAATTCTTTTAAGAAGGCCTATGCTGTGCCAGGTCCAGGTGCCAGCTTGCACCATCTGACATGCTAATTCTCCTTCTTAATGCATGAATGGCAGTTCCCACCCCCTCTAATCCCCTGAAACTTGGAAGAGGAGTGGGTTGGGAACGGTGGGGGAGGACTTTTTCACCCTTTTGGGGCTTGCACAGCTGTCCCAACAGCCTGCTGATCTGTTGACACTTTACTTTGCAAACAGGCTGGGTGTGAGTGTGAAGACCTCTATGGAGGCGGAGTTAGATTTCATTTCATCACAATCCTATTGTCAGTGAATATAATGAAACTCAAACACAGGGATTCTCATGATACCAGCTCTACTTGTTACACCTACGTTGCAATTTTAGCATTCTCATTTGGGATGTAATCCAAGCTTCTCTGAGCAACAGTTGGCTTTTGATTGGGAACTCTCTTTCACATGAATGCTATGAAATTTCCAGTATGCCATAATAAGATGCTGCACCATGAAGCTCAGTTCCTGCTGCCAACAAGACGATGATTATTATCAAATAACAGCACTGTTTTATTTCCTCTTATGCCACAGCAATGCCGATTAGTGTTTTCTTCATAAAATGACAAAATCTTGTACTTTTTATTCATTCATAGTTGTAATGTTGTGGAACATCGGCAAAACAAAAATAGTTCCTCTTATTATTTGTTATGACAGTAATTCCCTCACCAGCCCTTCTTAAAGTTATTTAAGCTGATTTAAAGTTATTTGGGCAATAAAATGCAGCTTGTTACCAAGAATCCATGATGCAAAAAAAAAAAAAAAACACACAAAAATTTACAGCTTTGATGTATACAGAGTGCTGCCATATCAGTTATTAATTTTTACAAATATATAAATATTTTTATAGTTATTAATTATTGATTATTTAATTTGTTGACATTAATTTGTCAATGTTATCTAGAATTACTGTTTCACATTTTCATAGAAATTATAATTCAGTTGAGAAAATGATGAGGAATTCAGATACATGTGCGTATATGTAGATAAAGAATTGAAGACATGCTATTAAGAAAGACCAGATAAATGTTATCTGTTGTTTACAAATTAATATAAAAGAATTATAAATGCACTAAGATCATCAATGGAGATATGCTAGCATGGCATTTACACCTATGTAGCATAGCATAGCATAATATGCATATCCTGCTTGAAATGCTGCATCACTTTAAGACACATTTAAGATTATTTTTCTTTATATCTGTATATATTCTTGTCTCACCTGAACCACAGCATGTTTTACAAAGCAAAGTTATCAGGAGTCAAATCTTAAATGGTATATAATGTAAAAATTGGTTGTTTTTTTTTCAATGTTTCATCTTGCTTTTCCTGCAGCGACTGGATGCTTTTCCCAAACTGCATCCTACAGCGCCACCCGAAGGCAGAGTGTGGGACTGTGGCTTTGAGAGCCTGCTGCGTGTGTCCATGCCTGACAGGCAGGTCCTCAGTGTTCCTGTCAGACAGGATTTCCTTGTAGCTGATCTGCTTGCATCAGCCTGCAAGGTACATCATCACCTTAACTTTCAGAAAGGATAAAGATCTAAATTATATAAAAAAATTAATTAGTTTAAAGGTACCTGGGCCTCTGTTTTAATTACACTAAAGACTTCAATAATTAATTATGTGTCCTATTTAATAATGTCGCTCTTATCTTTCCTGGTCAGTAAACTTACAGACTGAGGACATCTCTTCAGATGTGACTGGAACAGTTATTTTATCCTTATCTCAAAAAATGTACAGTGTAATTAATTTTGTGAGAAATAGATCGACACCTTTGCCGTGTACATAAGAGATTGAGGGAACAGGAAACAGCATTCCAAAATAATTTTTTGCCATTTTTTAATTCTGCAATTTATGTAATATATACCTAATGGAATGTATGTAATTATTTGTATTGCATTGATATATTGGAGCAGTGTAATATTACATGTAATTTAAATGCATATTGATTTAAATGGAATTCCATGTAATATTTTTTTTATATTATTTGCATTAATAGCATTCAGGTGTTTAGGTAGAGTCAGTTGACCTAACACACACATGCCTGTTACCAAATAATAATTTATTAATAATAAATAATATAATAAAATAAAAATGATTTAAAAAATACTCTATATGGCAATCTGAAATAGTTTAGACCTTTGATAATCATAAATCATTTTATTCCTGCAAAAAAAAAACAGTTCTGTATAGAAAAGAGCCAGTATCTTGAGGGGCTATATGGCTAGACTACATAAAGATTTAGAATTTATTTTTTCTTTTTACAAAAATTTAATTTTTTAATATATATATATATACAGTGTGCATGTCTGTATGTGTGTGAGTGCCTTGCAACAATGGAATTTCTGTGTGTGTGTGTGTGTGTGTGTGTGTGTGTGGGTGTGCGCAGTTGAAGCAGTTGGACCCAGCACTGTATTATCTGCATGTGACGAGACGTTCAGGTCCAGATGTGGAGCTCAGCACTCCAGCAAACACAGACTTACTGGGAGAGCTGGTGAGCTTTAAGATACACTCAGAGCCTTGAATATACTGTAATATACAGCTGGAACATTCAGCACTGTCTTTCCAGATCTGTTTTCTTTATGTGCTGCTATGTTCGGGTGCAGCTGCTGTTTACAGATTAGCAAGTCTGTACAGATCACTGTTCACCGTTTCACTTGCATGTGCTGTGTGATCTTGTGGACTTGATATTCACGCCTGCTCTGTTCATGTAAATACAGGACAACAATCGGGATTCAGTTGACCTGGTGTGTAAAGTGTTTTCTGCATGTCATTTGTAACTTCATTCTGTTTTTCTGTCATCTAAACAGGTTTATGATGAACTCGAAGTTTGCCCTCTCAATGTGTTAACTTTAACTATTTCACGTCCAGACACCGCTATCGATTTTGGTGAGTGGTTGGTGTTAGATTTGGTCGTTAGGAGTGTGTGTTGTATAATTACAGTATATTATGATGTGCACAGTGCATGATCTTAGATTCTAAGGTTTGAGTGGTAAATACGTTTCTAACATAAATGTGTGTGTGTGTGTGTGTGTGTGTGTGTGTGTGTGTGTGTGTGTGTGCGTGTGTGTGTAGGATTCGCAGTTACAGGCCATGTGGATGGTTTGAAGAGGAGTCACATCTACGTGAGTGAGGTGAATCCAGAGGGCCTGGCGTTCACTAAGGGTAACTCATTATATTATTATTATTATTTTTATTATTATTATTATTATTATAAACCTATCTTTTCAATGGAGATAATAATAAAATAATAGAATATGTTTGGGTCAAAATTTCAACATGGTGAAATAAAATAAACAATAAAAATTTAACCCATAGACAAATTCTAATCCAACACATTCCTAAAGCAATTAAAGTGCTAGTTTAATAAAAATTAAATGTTTTGTTGAGGTCATGTTAACCAAAATGTAAGCAATAAGCCAAGCCGTGTTTGGTGATATATTATAGTTTATAATGTAGCTAACAAGTAATGGGATTTTATAGCTACTACTTTAGCATAAGCATTTAGTATCCTCTCTACATGAGACAGATAAAGGCACTTGGCTACAAGGCTTGTGGATTTGACAGGGCTAGTTATCTGTGTATGGTTTATAGTGTGGGTGGATCTGATCATTCTCTTTCTTAACTGTGTGTGTTGTGTAGGGCTGAAGGCAGGTGATGAGATTCTGGCTGTCAACAGTGTGAGCGTATCCACCCTGGACTTGGGGCTCATACAAACCTTGTTCAGTCAGCAGACGCTGCATCTCACCCTCCGCCGGGAGGAAAGCGTGTCAGATGAGCAAGGCAGTGTGTGGCCAGGGTGTGACCCCAGCGACCCTTACGAACCTGTTCCACCCTCCAGCGCACCCTACTGCCCCCATCCACCTTCCCACAGCACACAGACCCAGTTCAGCTCTTCAGGTACAACCTCAATAGCTCAGCATGGAAGTGCGGTGTCATTCTGAAAATCATGTTTAGTGTTCACGTGGTTTTGTGTTTCTCTAAATTTTGAGGCCACAAACTGAACATCTAACGGTCATGAATTATATTTCTTATGAATTGTATAACTTGAGCCCCATATTTAATATGTTGTGATACAGCATTCAGTTAATTGTTTGGTGGGAACAATGTCACAAAGCTAGTGACTCCAGTATATCTTTATGCCTTTTGAAGTAAAGTGTAATATTATCAATCATCTCTATGCTTGGGTCCTTGTACCTACAATGCTTTCATTTATTTCTTGCCGTCTCACTCATCTTAAAAATAAAATAGTTGCTACAAGTGAAGAATTTCATGAACATACCGTCGTCTTACTTTATTAATTTTGGTTGCACCGTATTAAACAATAAGCCACCATGTCACCTCAGCAGCTCTGTAGCTCTGTACATTTTGGAGCAGCTCTGGGAAGAGAGGAAGTCTAAATAAACTGCCTCTGCATACAAGACCATTACAAAAATCTGATCAATGCGAGTTAACACCAGTCAAGTGCACTTACTCTCCAGCCAGCTATAGTCTCCCTCCCTGGGGCATGTTCAGAGTAACACAGTATTTAACAAGCTAACTGCTCAATCTGGTGCACCTGGAGTTTCTCTGTCTCACTCACAATTGCGAATGTTTTCCCTGTTTTCTCTCACAGATGGCTCTCAGTTCCTGGAAGTTCCCAGGGAAGCAGCGGTGCCTCTTTCAGAGGACGTCTGCGATAAGACCGAGAGGTGCAGAAAGGTAAGATAGAGGAGTTGAAGGTGTGGGAGGAGACGAGTGCTGAACGGGTGCCTGGTGAAGTCAGGATTATTTTCAGTTGTAAAAGCCGGGTGAAGCATGCCTAGAGATATTCCAGACTTCTTACTGCATGTTTGGCATCTTGACACAGTGGGCTTGGTCTTACTTTACTGTACATTCTAATTGTGATTTACATTTATTCAGCTTTTAAAGGAATGTTCTGGAGAAAAATCAAATGTACACCATTTTACCTTTTCTACAAACGTTTTCAGTTGTGTTTAATGGTTATTTATTTAGGTTTGGTCTGCAGTTATGAAGTTAATGTAGAGAACCATTATGGAATGGAACGCAAAAATAATATTAGTAACCTATTCCTAGACATTTGTTTTTTACTTATTTCAAGCTTTAAGTAGTTTTGTTCTATTGGCAGAGATTTTGCAAATTTTAAGCATTTATTTCTAAAAAATCAGCTTTTTTTCATCTTATTTGCACTTGCTAAGATGTCATTTTTGCAGTGCTAGTTTTAATCTATCCAGGTATAAAATCATGAAACAAGCTTAAAACAGTAATCATAGTGTTAATCATGTCATTTACAATAAAAGCAGAACACAGATATAGACGGCAAAATGTGGTGTGGTTTAGCGTGCAATGAGGCTTACTCTTATCTATAAATATTACTGTGTATTTGAACATTGTAATATTATTGTAGCCTCCATTAAACCAATACTGCATTTTTTTTTTTTGCTTCACTAGGGCCACAAGGCTCTGCCTTCATTACAGTAAAGACTGAGGTGTACCAGAACACTGGATAATAATATAATTCCAAATCCATAAATATGGACTCCCCTTACTATTTTACAAAATTCTATGTTTAAAAAGCATGTGTGATTATGCATTGTGTTTACTAAAACGAAGTACTTGCTATGCATGGAGCTTGTGCAGTGCTGCATGACACATATAATGTTTTCTTTCATTCTTCATCACTCACTGCTTTATCCTGGTCAGGATCACGGTGGTTTAAATTGCTAGTTTGTTTGCATTTTGACAAATATAACCAACTATGACCAGATGTGTAACATAGCACACATTCCATTTAAAGACAAACGGTGTAGTTATGTATTCAATATGTTATGCGTGAGCTTTAGCTTTGCTTTATTGGAATTTTTATGTGCTAGCGTGTTAGCAAGACCTTTTCCCGGAGTGTGCCTCTTGATTTATAAAAATGATGCTTTTGAGAAATTCCATTTCACTTTCCTGTTTCTGGTATTTGTAATGGCTGTAATTATCCTGCCATCAATGAAAGGAAATATCGTCCTGTAGGATGATTCACTGCAGGCAGAACATGTACACACAGACACACACACACACACACACACACACACACACACACACACACACACACACAAACACACCTACTTCAACCCTATTTGGTTCAGTTTTCATTACACCATGTACATAACAAAGCTGTTGTAAATGCTTAGAGGTTTATACATTTGTAAAATTATATTTTCTATAGATCATTGTGTTTTGTTGAGTTGGTTTTTTTTTTCTGTAGTGTTGAGAACAGCTTTACATCACAGCACAGTGGCCTTCCACAGGGGATTTATCAGTTTGTCAGCACTTTATTACCCTGTGACAGGACAGATTATGATGATAAATGGCTGGAATTCTCAATACAGATTTTTTTTTACGGGGCATTGAAGCTGGAGTGTGTTTGTGTGTGTGTGTGTGTGTGTGTGTGTGTGTGTGTGTGTGTGTGTGTGTGTGTGTGTGTGTGTGTG
>JAQQZR010000020.1:13280043-13293313 GCA_030068235.1 Notoglanidium macrostoma | reverse complement strand
GTGTTTGTGTGTGTGTGTGTGTGTGTGTGTGTGTGTGTGTGTGTGTGTGTGTGTGTGTTTGTGAGACAAAGCTCCAGTAGCACATTTACATTCTGTTCTCAGGTTTGTGCCAAACTGCATTCATAAGACAAAACTGAGGCAGACAAAGAACACTATATGGCTTTATTATTATTATTATTATTATTATTATTACAATTTGCATTGTTTACATATGTAGCTGTATTAACAGCTTTGTTACTGAATCAAAACCATCAGGATGTTGACCTTCATACCTTCATACTGGTTTACAGAATATGGAGCGGGTGTGCCCGCTGTACCAGACCTACCCTGAGGATGAAAGCCTTGCTGTGGAGGGCTACAGGAACCCGTACTCCCCTGAGACTGGTACTGCAAGGGGCAGCCCACGCCACATGACCATCACAGAGAGACTGCACAAGGTCATCCAGGAGCTTGTAGACACCGAGAAGTCCTACGTGAAGGTACATCATCTGACCCAGCTTCTTATAGAACATTGAATAGTACGTTCATCTTGAAATGTCTGGTAATAGAAAGACAGGCCAGTTGGACATGTGGCTCAGTCGTGAATGTAATATTATAAATTAGATATAGATTATTATTCCATTTTCTTTTAGTTTTTATCCATATCCAGTTTACTACAGGGCTTAAATCTGGACATATACACTATTTGGCTTGACTATCACACCCATATGTGTTCCTTCCTGTTGTACAGAATATCTTTGTATGCTGACAGCGTTTTCTGATAGGGTTTTAAGTGTCATGGATAATGGTACCACTGGTGTGCAAGTCGTACCATGGTTTCTAGAGTAAACTGTGAAAATGGCACATTTTGGATCCTGCTGAGATGGAAAACTGTTCAAGCTGTGCAGATGATAATTTCACAATATTCTCAGTAGGCCAAGATATCAATGTGATGACTGAGGATGTCACTAGAGACCAATTCACAGGACAGATATTTTGTATCTAAATGTGAAAAAGTTTAGGGAATTTAAAAAGAATGGCATTAGAACTAGGGGAAAAATTTGCAGTGAAGCAAGAATCAGTGAAGATCAAGTAATTTGAGCCTGAATAACTCACCACAATTTCTCTTCGCTGGAACAAAGAGGCCCATACCTGTTCCAGCATTGCAATGCCCCTGTGCACAAAGCAAGCTCCATAAAGACATGGTTTGCCAAGGTTGGAGTGGAAGACCTCAAGTGTCCTGCACAGAGCCCTGACCTCAACTCCACTGAACACCTTTGGTATGAACTGGAATGCTGACTGCACCCCAGGACTCCTTACCTGTACCTGACCTCAGTAATGCTCTTGCGACTGAATGAACAATAATCCCCACAGCCACCCTCCAAAATCTAGTGGAAAGCCTTCCCGGAAGAGTGGAGTTAATTACAACAGGGTGTTCAACAAGCACAAATGGGAGTGATGGTCATGTGTACGCAAACACTTGCCCATATAGTGTATGTAAGAAATAAAACAATAGGATGGGGTGTCAGAGGAAACTAATCAGTGATGGCATGGTGTGATGCTGCCCAGTGTGAAGCTGAGTTACTGGAACTACCGTCAGAGCTGCTGTTATAGAAAATTAATTAACACCTTGATCAGATTTGGTTTTTTTAATCTTCATGAATGCTTTTTCCTATTAGGATATTTTCAAGTCATTAATGCTTTATTGCACTGTGTGTTAATCAGGACCTTGGCTGTCTTTTCGAGATCTACCTGAAGCCTTTAGAGAAAGAGACTTTCCTCAGCCGTGGAGAGGTGAGTGCCAGCCACCCTGCAGAGCTCCTCTTCCCATACTGGCACCGAACACTCAGTGTCTGTAGCGAACCACTGTTGCTCAGTGTCTGTTACAAGCCATGGCATGTAGTTTTTGTAATGTTGTACTGTTGTTAGCCTACAAGTAGTTGGACTTACTTACACAAGTAGGTGAAGATAATTGCCCCGGGTGTAAATGAGTATGTTCACGGTGCCCTGCAATAGACTGGCTTCCCATCCATGGTGGTATTCCAGTCTCACACCCAGGGTTTCCATCATAGGCTCTGGATAAATCCTGACCAGCACTGAAGATAAATGAATGAATGAATAAATGAATTAATGAATGTCCATGTCTTAGTCTCACAATTGTCTCTTGACTTGGTGTGACAACAACTATTAGTCTTGTCTGGACAATCAAGTCCCTTATACCATTTTTGTTCACGTAAAAAGTTAACTAAGCCAACAGCTTGAGGTATTTTTGTTGTCTTCACCTGCCGTCTTCTCATCTTTTATTAGATGGAGTCTCTGTTTGGCAGCCTACCAGAGATGCTGGACTTCCAGAGGGTGTTTCTGCAGACACTGGAAGAGAAAACCAGCTTGTCTCCAGACTTCATGACACTCCAGACAGCGGAGCAGCTAAAGGTAACTCAGTGAGCAAACCTTGATCGGGCACACAAGTGCTTACTTTTATGTAACAATTTTTCTGTGTTGGGTTTTTTTCGTATTTCTTATACTTTTCTCTTCAGAAACTGCTTTCCTCGTTGGGCGGATCATTTCTGTATTATGCTGACCACTTCAAGCTCTACAGCGGCTTCTGCGCCAACCATATCAAAGTCCAAAAAGTTCTCGAACGAGGTAAGCATCCTTTCAGAGCATCCTCTTTGTTGTGTGGTTTCAATTACACCTACACAAGTAGAACAATAAGTGACAAAAATACCATAATTAAGTTTCATTGGTTTTCTTGTTGCACCTCTGCAGCAAAGACAGACAGGGCATTTAAAGAGTTCCTAGAGGAGAGGAACCCCACCAAACAGCACTCGTCTACGCTGGAATCCTACCTCATTAAGCCAGTGCAGAGGGTCCTCAAATATCCACTGCTACTCAGAGAACTTGTGTTCCTCACAGACCCTGAGAGCGAGGAGCACTGCCATCTCACAGGTACCATATACACTTTCTCACAGACTCGGACAGACATTAATGTTGGTCTTTATGTTCACTGGTCTATACAGGCACATGAAAAAGTTCAAATGTCTTAATTCCTGCAGATGCGTTGAGGGCCATGGAGAAGGTGGCCAGTCACATCAACGAAATGCAGAAGATCTATGAAGATTATGGCACTGTGTTTGATCAGCTGGTGGCAGAACAGTGCACCACCAAGAAGGAGGTTTGTACACGTGAAATGACAATTAGGAATAGCACTTTCATAATGTTTAGGACGCATGCATAGCTGAAGAAGTATCTGAAATACCTGTAATGTGCGTTGCTCAGGTAACGGAGATCTCGATGGGAGAGTTTATCGTCCATGGCTCTGCCCTCTGGCTGAACCCCATGACCTCACTGGGCCGTATGAGAAAAGAGCCAGAACTCACAATTTTCAGTGAGTATGACTCACACCAATGTATATAACGGAAACATATTTGAATGAATAATCTTCACACACCATTTTCACCCTTTTAAAAAGTGGGGCAGGCTGTAGATGAGTGCACTGTTCCCTGCTGTTTAAAAGCAGTGAATAAGTACAGAACATGAAACTGTTATAGTAATAACACCACCAATTTTCTTCACCGCAGTCTTTAAAAGAGCAGTTATTTTGGTGTATCGAGAGAGCATCAAGCTGAAGAAAAGGATGGTGAGTCTCGTTTTTATGATTTTAATGTTCTTTGAGCTGTAAATAGTTTTTTAAGTAGATTCTGTTGGGAATATACATTGAAATTGTAATGTAGTTGTTTCTGTTCTGTATAAATTCCAATAGATTTTGCTGCAGCTACTTTGGTATCAGACCACATTTCATGGCCAAAACACTACTGTAATCAAGTGTACCACAGCTTGCCCATAATGCTGTGATATAAAATCAGGCTGCTCATTACTGCACTGCTGTAATTCCTAATCAGACCACATGTCCTGCCCCTAGTTTCACTGTAACCAATAGACCCAATGGTACTTTAATGATCAGACCACAGTTTCTGCCCTAAACGCCAGTTTGACTAATCAGACCCTATTTCCTGACCCCAGAGACTTCACAACAGAGGACTTCGTGCTTGATGTATCCTCAGTAATATGACACGCTGCTTTTTTTGTCCTACTAACTAAAAGAGTCCCAAGCTGCAGCCCTGGCAGCAGCCTACTTCCGGCGTTTATGCCCCCAAGTGTTTTATTCCTTATGGAGCAAATTAGACTGCAGTACCTGCCCAAAATACAGTTGTAAAATACCATAGCCCATTTCTTTCCCCTAATGCACTGTGACCCATCAGAACACAGTTCCCGTTCAAAATGCCCCTAGAACCATTTAGATTGCAATTTCCTTCAAAATGCTACTGTAGACCAGCGTACCCACCTGAAACAACACTATACTCAAGCTGATCACAGTTCCCACCTGTAACCTATATTTGACAAATTTTCAAGATGAAAATAAATAATAGTTGTGCTACAGTATTGGTTCACGTTCATGCTTGATGTTACTCATATAGACGGCGTCCCGCTCTGGAGATCTGGACCCTTTCAAATTCCGCTGGCTCATTCCAGCAGCATCTCTACATCTCCGACCTGGAAACTCAGCAGGTGTGTTTTGTATGGTGCAACATACAAGACGATACAGTACAAAACCAAAGTGGAATTAGCAGGACATGTTTAACTTTCCTTCTATCTACTAGGATCTGAGAACCCCTGTCTTTGGGAATTAGTCCACACTAAGTCTGAGGTGGAAGGAAGACCAGAGATGGTTTTTCAGCTCTGCAGCAGGTAAGATGGTGATCGAGTTCTAGGAAGAAAAGTTTATAGCTGAAAACTGAAACTGATAAGGACACAGTATGGTGTATTTCCACATCAGAAACTATTTCAGGAAATGAACGAATTTAGGCATGTTTCCATCTGAGAAACGAGGACTGGTTTTAGTTCCAGCAAAGAGCTAGAAAGAGGACTTTTTCTCCAAACCAGGATCTATAAGGGTGGAGCTTGCTGTACAACTGTACCTGTAGTATATCGGAAGCGGGACAGCACAACAAGCAATGCAGAGCATTTCCACCATGCTTTGGTTTTTGCCAGTAGGAAGTGACATAAAGGCATGAATTTGCTCTTGTAACTGTATTATACAACATGTTAATATCATTTTCAACCTCAGCTTTGGCCATATTCTGAAATAGCATTACTATCACACAGTTGAAACAGTGAAATTCCTATTTGGGATAGTTCCATAACCTTTGTGTTCCTCATTATCAGAATTGTTTTGTCAGTGTATTCATTAGGTCTATTTTAGTGCTAAGCTGCTAACATTGCATATCATTCTTATTGCAATGTACAATGTTTTCAGAACATAGCTCATACAAAGCTTCCAGTTACACCAAAATATTGGAAATTCCGGAAACATCTGTGATAACATGCTTACTAGAACTGTAACATCTGAAAATGTTCTGCTAAGCTAAAACTGTTAGCTAGAGCCAAAGTTGGAGAATGAAACCTGGACAAGGCACTTTAATCATATGTTCAGCCTCCTTGCCACCTTTAAAGCTTATTCAGTTCTATCCAACATACTTTGTCTTTTTTTCTGTTATATATAGCAGTCTAGAGAGCAAGGCGAACATGGTGAAGGCCATCCGCTGTATGCTGAGAGAACATTCCAAAAGAAGCGCTCCAGCTGAGAGGGGCTTCAGAGATAATCTGACTTTCCCTAGGAGAAGCCACCAAGCCACAGTGAGAAGTAGATCCTGGACAAAGACAATTCAACCAGAACAAGGCCATCTGCTTGGTGGAGACACACATTCGGAACCTGGCATTCCGAAAAATTCATGTCCGTCTCTGGGCTCAGGTGCTAGATTGGGTTCCCTCACCAGCTCACTGGAAGCCCAGCTTCAGAGATTAAGCTTCACAGAGGAAGTGCCACAGGAAGCCAGGGGCAGAAACTCCAGTCACATGACCATGATGGAGAACTCTCCTGAAATGGATGTCAGCTCCATGCTGGTCAGGGACTACAGTGTGCAGAGTCTGAACTCTGCAGTCAATGATGCCAGTTTCTATGACACAGTCATGGGGGTACAGAAAGCTGCCATTCCCACACTTTAGAGGAATTTGTGTCTTTGTTGGTTTTAAAGGTCTAGGTGTACTAAAGCTGTGTTTATTTCATCAGTTATATGAAAAAGATGTGGACCCCTAAAACAAACTTTGCACAATTGTTAAGTCTACTAGTCTACTAACTAGTGTAAGTTTAGCAGCATATGTTCTTTTTGACAAAAAGGAGTAAAAAAAAAAAACACATAGTAAACCAAAGTGGAGATGTCGATATATAGGGAATACAATATGACCTGGTGTAGTCTTATGAGAAAATAAACAGTAGCCAGGCTTCTATTGCAATTCGGCGCAGAAATTGCGATTGGTCTGTTTCTACTGGTCCTCTTATACCACAGTAATTTGCCAACAATTGAAATTATTTAATGTTTAATGAACACGTCATATGTTTGGATAATTTTTTTAATGCAATTCAATTAATTTATTGCCTGCTTTAGTTACCTGACTCTCAAGCTACAAAGTTGCCTGAGTTAATTGAAGAAATGAAATCCAAACCAACAGACTCATAGCTGCTTACATCTACAACTTACTAAGTATAATTAGCTCACTGTGCAGGGTTACAAATTGCTGTTACTAAATGTAATGTTAAAAGCCTTTGCACATGAATTCTCCAGTTACCGTGTTTTTACAGGGCAAACACATCAAGAGTGTTTTTGCGGGTGTTGTTTCAGATGGAACTGATTTCTTTCAGCTTACCCAAATTTATTATTTAGTTCAGTTTCCTAATCCAAAAAACAAAACACTGTGTATTCCAGACTGGGTAAGCTTTTGATAAATTATGAAATAAACGTCTTTTGATAAATGATGGAAAACGTCTTCTTGGTAGTGGACTAAGACTTTTGGCCTGACTGTACAACACCTGAAAGACCGATTGTGTGTGAACTTTCTGCCTTTGGTTCTGAACACTGCAGTCACACGTGACCTTCTCTCATTAACGTTCTTTCTGGACTGATACTCGGACCGCACATGTTTGTGAATATTGTTGTTTTATATTTGTACCTCTTTTTGACAAAAGCTTTTCTCAGTTCAGTACAGGAACAGCTTGATTTGATGTTTTTTACAAACTTGAACAAGAAAAATCTTTAAACAAAAATATTTTCTTAAGTTAAAATTATTGCAATACATGTCTTTGTGGTTCATATGAATTTACTGTATTTAAAGTACCTCTGGAAATGTCTTTTGTAGTCTTGTGTAATTTATTTGTAAATTATGATATATTCACTACCTGAGCAGCTCTTTTTGTAAAAGAAGAAAGTAATAAGCTTATGTTGTAATATTTAATAAAATTTCTCTTCTACTCTTGTTTTGACTTGAAATTTGTATTCATTTGCTTGTGCTTACTCATCCTGACCCATATGGCTTCCCATACTATATTCACGTGTGACCCTTTGCGAGTTCCACATGTATACTTGGTTCTAGTTTGCTGTGATTGGTTTCACATATTTCCTATTTCATTGTTTTGATTGTAACATCTATCGATTGGGATCTTTCAGAATTATTGGCACCTTTAAGAAATGAATAGATTAAATTAAAAACATACACTGAAAAATATATTTAAGCTTAAACATCTGAGGGTTCCGAATATATTTAGTTTCATTTAGTCATATTTAGTCTACCAAATTTGCAGACACTGGTAGAGAATCTTGGATAAATCCGTCATACAGAATAATTTAAGCTCTGTTTTACAGCTTGTTAACTGATGATCTGGAAATTTGTGTAGGTGTGTAGCCTATCATGACTGTACAATAAAACACTACTATTGGTCTATATGACAAATGTTTTATTAGGGAAAAAATTGTAACGTAGAAAGAAAACAGGCAGAGACAACAGGCCAGTTACAAAAGTGCATGCTTCTTATATAGAATCTTCTCTCATTTTTTATGGTACCACTAACCATTAGCATAAGACCACCCATAGTAATTCATCAGGAAGATGGAACTGTGCCAACTCTGATAGACTCGACTGCCAGTCAACAAATCCAATCCAGTCAAATGTTCAAAATTTCCAAAAAAAAACACATTAAATACTGTATTGAATATTGTAATAGATTTCTTCTGTTGGACTGAACTTTAGTCCACTTGCATGACCAGTCAAAGCCTTCAAGTAACATTAGCTGGTCAGCTAACATTAACATTCTTTCCATGACACTAAATTTAGATAAAACATGTATTCTGACATACATAGTTTGCTAGGTTACATTATCTGAATTGACCATAGCACTGGAGTAATTAGCAATCTGGCTGTTGTGTGATTTTGATAAATATGTTAGCCACCATGCACTCATGCTAGCTCCCAATAGCACCAATGTTACCGTAGAGGATTCTTTTTCACCTCTTCAGGCAGTTAGCTATTGCTAGTTTGGGTTAGCTTAGCAAAGTAGCTTACCCAATGTTAGGGATTTAATAAAGCACTCAAAGCACTATGAATGAGAGGGTTCTCATTTAAAGATGTCAGCCAATCAGAGCGAAGCTATTTAATTTTTTTTTTTATTATCATCTATTTAAGTAAATTTCATATTTAAAAGCACAGCCGCAAAATCGCCCCGGTCTTAGCCTATTGGGTTTTAATACCATGCTACAACGGCATGAGAAAAAAGAACCAAGGCATTTTTGTTTTGTTTTGTTTTTTATTTCAATAAAAACTTTACAAAAGCATCTCAGGGAATAAGATAAAATAACTGAAAAGTGTATGGAATGTCCCCTTTAAATCCAACCACTTCTGCTGCATGAAGTGAAACTTTTGAGTGGAAATTTTGAAGCGATGTTTATAATGTAAATTATTCTATAGAACAGTGTTTGCCTATTCTTATAATTTAAAATTTAAGTGAAAAGAGACTGAAACACACTGATTGGTGCTGCTCGTAAGGCTTATAGAAAGAAAGAATAGCACTCAAATGAGTCATAATGACAGCTCTTTTCTCGAGCGCTTGCTTTGTTCTGGACTTAAGTGGGTGATAATCATGAGTGTGTGGGAGGAGGAGCTTTCATACCACCTCTAAGTGCCACATGATCATGGTCACCTTTTCAGGAGAGAGGGAGTGATTGCTATCCACAACAGATGAGAAATAATGTTCGTCGTGTCCCAGAGAAACCAGGAGTTACCTAAAGCCTCTCCTTTCTCTCTCCCACTCTCCCCTTCCTGCTCACTGGGGCTCACTGAGAAAACACTGAGACATGTTCTTTAAAGCTTATCCAAAAAGCGAGAGGCATGGAGATCTCACTGGAGAAATTCAAGAAGGAATGAAACGCTGAATGTGATGTGTGAATGTGATGTGGGAAGCCAGCGTTGCCACAGTAACACCTTTGTGGAGGAGTGCAAGTCCGGCCCATTTCACTCACACACAAACAGTGTGTGAGGCTCCAGCCCCGACACACACTCCTTTCTCGTCTGCAGGAAGGAGCGCTCTGAACACTGATGAGTTTATGAGAAAGAGGGAAAATAAAGATCAACTCCGTGCTCTTACTTGGGTTACACACATGGACACACACACACAACGCACATGTACAACTCAGCATACTGGAGCCTGGAGAGTCTCAAGTCACTGATTTCATATCCTCATTTTTATATTTCCTCTCGATACTCCTTGAGCAGTATTTCTGACCTCACACGTGGCTGGATTTGTAAGACCTCACACACATCTCACTGATGAACAGACTGTCAGGATACCGCTGGGGTTTTGCTCTGGAAGCTGGAGTAATGCGTCCAGGTTTGTACACTTACACCAGCTCATTCTCTTCCCTACAAAATGTTAGAAGAAATTCTACAAGTAAATTATTATTGGTAGTATATGTTTAAGTATTTAAATCTGAAAAAGTAGACATGAGTTACAGTATGTGTGGCAGCCTGGGAAAACCTTTCGCATGGTGAAATTCTTTCATTTTTGACTATATAAAGTTCTGAAAAATACAGACATCCATCGATTGAAATATGTTTCGGTTTTAGTCAAGTTCCTCCATTTTACAGCCAGATTATCCCCAAAAGATATAAAAAAGAGAACCTGAATTGATTAGACTTTATCCTTTTAATTATGGCATGTCGCTGTCTAACAACTTCATTAAAGCTTGAGATAAACACACTTAGCTAGCATATAAAGTTAGACATTCTTATCCTTAGCCAAACTGAAAGTTTTACCACTGTTTGATGAATATGCAGGAATACCTCGAGGCAAGCTTACAGAATAAATAACACTGGTTTCCTTAAAGTTGAGGTGTCAAAATATATGATTGGCAAAGTATACTGACATCTAATGGGTTTTCCAGGAGCAATACAGATTGTATAATCCATGTTCTGAGTTACTCTATATAACAAAAACTAATCCGTCTCTTATTTGTCAGATACACACAGGTACGTATATTAGACCCCTAGTTAGGCACTACTAAAGCCATTTCTCCAGCAGTACATAAGTGCCTACCTTAAATCACCTGACTTCCTTTTATTTTTAAGTAAAATTGTCATGATTGTTTTTCATTAAAGTTTGTAATGTTAAGAGCCTTCTGCTGTCTGTGAGCTGAATTCTAAAACACTCAAAAAAACAGTGACAAATCTTCCCCTCCGGCCCATCTGACCCCACCTTCGTCTGGAACGTTTAAGGAGCCAAGATGAGCAGATCTTATTCGTCTGGGGCAGAGCGAATTACTTATCTGGAACAACATAACTAGAAACCACAAGCCTGATCCATTATAGGGTAATATTGCAACTTAATTTAGGGTAATAAGTTGTATAGGGTGGGTTTATATGCAAATTGCATACTTCACCTATATTGCAGTGACGAAATCAAAGGTCTTATTTTGAGGAAATTTACATGATTCCTGTAGAATCCAACATGCCTTTTTCTTAATGTCTGGATTTCATTTGAAAATTTACATCAAACAAGCCCGAATATTACCAGTGTTACCATCAATATCTTTACATCTGTGATAAATGATTTTTTTTGGTTTCTTTTATCATGGATTTATTGATAACGATTGTAATGAGTCACAAAAAACAAGCACATGTAGACGTGTTCATCACGTTTAAGAGTCCTCTGGAAACACTTTGCTGTTTTTTGTTATGGCAGCATGTTCCCGTTGAAGTATTGTGTTGTCTGAATTTCATTGCATTTCTGTTAATGTGTTGTTTGAATTTGTGTTTGACCTCCCAGGGCCTATAGATTTAACCTTTAGGGTACTTTAAGGTTTAACAAAAAAAACAACAACAACAACAAAAATCTAATTATGACATTAATAAATGTATTTAGAACTGTTAATTGAAATTTACACTTATCATTGATACTTAGTTATTACTTAGTAGTAGATCGAAATTAATAAATAGTTAGCAAGTACATATTATTAAGTAGTGGGTAAATTATTTTTTTTTGTTTGCATGTGTGTTACAATGGATCTTTCACTCAGTATTAGTCTTTTAGGCTTAATAGTGTTGGTGAATATACTAATTATGGGTGATCCCTGATGCAATAACAGTATAACAAATGATTAATAATCAATACTTAATGTAAAGTCTTACCAGTTTAAATATTTATACAATCACTTTGCGCTCAGTTTTCCAAACCAGCGCAGAAGTAATAACCTTTGGACCATCAGAGGCTGTAATTAAAGTCATACTTTCTCTGTACTATAGCAGCTTTCATAAAAGACGATGTGAAAGCCAATACATAATTAATCATTTTCATAATAATCGGATTTTATTCATTATGAGGCGTATAATGATACACTCGGGGTGTTCTTGAATTCTCCTAGACTTTTAGTAGGTGTAAATTTCCAATAATACTGCCTATGACTGAATATCCTGGATAAATAATAATGAAAGATTTGGCACAGACTTTATAGCTTTGGAGATTACATAACAAGAAAGCGGGATTAGAGAAACAGCATGTAGAGGCAGAAGGAGCTGGAATCCGTGCTATGAGAATGAAAGCTATGAGAAAATGAACTATGAGATTTGTGAAGGTTCCCATCTCTTATTCCCACGCTCCCGAAACAGTCCAGGGTTTTATGTGCAATAAAACACACCAACCCAGGCCTGTGCCTCTCTGCCTCTCTGCCTCTTTTCATACAGACTGGCAAAATGGCATGAGATGGGCATTTCTGGGTGGAAATGGAAAACCATTAAAGCTACTTTGTTTTAAGATGGTTTTGTGCCATTTACAAGAACTTATCTCTCTGGACTCAAATCTTGTCAAAAACATACCAGAGGCACTTTTTAAGCACTCTGTTCCCACTGTGTGCTATTTTTGCAAGGACCAGCCTGTGACATTTCTGCTACTTCTGTACAGAATATTTACTGATTAAATATTGAGATGACCTTTGATATAGTGGCTTGTAAAGAATGCAGTTAGCAGAGCGCTAGCAGGAGAAATGAGTAGTAACAGGAAGACAGGCCCACAGTTTCCTGTATACATTTACTTTGTTCAAGTTTTTACCCACATTTGTAGGTGTGGTACAAATGGGACTGTTTGTTTAGCCTATACATGGCCTTTCAAGTATTTTTGAGCAGGTGTAGTTTTATAATTGTTAAGGTTTTCTAATGTATCCTGTCAAGCTAGCTTTTGTTAGCCATCTAGCTACCATTAGCAATGGACATGTATGAGCAGGATTGAAATAATCCTGTCAGGTTCATTGATGCTAGTTAGTTGGCTAATGAATGTTATGAATTTTTAAATTCTCTCAGAAAATCCTTGTTTTTAACCTGTTAGTTAGCTGATTAACATTAGCAGGAAAAGTGATTCAACTACAGAAACATAACATTAAAATCCTCTCAAAAAATACAGTTAGCTTAGTTACTATAAGCTAGCTGGGGAGATTTAGCAGAGAAGATCTTAGCAAATAGCCTGTAAAGTTAGTTTACAATTAGCTTGCTCAGTAATAAGTAATTGAGATAAGACTAAAACTCCCTCCAATTCATTTTCAAGTTGGAAAAACATACACTGCTTAACATTACTACATCCACCACTGCAGTACTATATGACTTGCTGCTGTTTAGAAAAGTATTGGCGCCCCTCACTGCTGCAAACTGTACTACTGTAACGCATGAGTCTTCCTTACCGCGGGCTTTATGATCATCCTAAAGACAATGAGCTTTACAATTTCCAAATTAATCACCACTTCATGATGCAAAATATTAATATAATTATACAACATTATAAGATTTTTAACTTTTCTATGTAATGTGACTCGGTGCCAATCTCAGGTTTGTACAATGAAATTTTGTAACTTAATTTTGTTTA
>JAQQZR010000020.1:13256361-13271662 GCA_030068235.1 Notoglanidium macrostoma | reverse complement strand
TGTCTGTGTCGGCCCTGTGGTGGACTGGCGACCTGCCCAGGGTGTACCCCGCCTCTCGCCCCAAGATGCTGGGATTGTCTCCAGCTTCCCCGCCACCCAGACGGATATGGATGGATGGATGGATGGATGGGTGGGTGGATGGATGGATGGGTGGATGGGTGGATGGGTGGATGGGTGGGTTTATTTTTATAAAGAAAGTATTATTTGTTTAGCCTCGTAGCTCCACTGCAAAGATAAAGAAGCAAACTCAACACCAGAAATGTCATGTCTGATCCGTTTCATTAGAGTTGAGGTCAAGAGGAAACTGTGTATATTATATTTTGGCCAAATTCTTTTTGTTAAAATAATGACCTAACAGCCATGCAGTTCAGCCTTGTCTCATTTTTAACAAGAATTTATTCTTGTTCTACTTTACACCACAGTGCTGTTGAGTTCTCATTCCTTATGGGAGGAGTCTCCAGTTTTCCAACATAGTGAAAAAATGTTTTGTTCTTTTCTTTTTTTTTTTTTTTTTTTGCTTCTTTGTAATCAGTTGCATTTTTTGTCATTAATTTTAAGAGCGTGAAAAAGAAAGGCTGGAGAAGGAATGACTGTTTATAGCTGCTATAACATAAGTGATAACAGGATCTTAGTTGTTTTGCAGACGTTCCACAACATTAAACATAACTATTATGGAATTAAAAGAAAGTGTGACTTGTGCTTGTATGATGTTACAGGAAAAAACATGTTTTACTTCTTACATATTATCTGTTGATGGAATTTTTTGAGTTGGTCTGCTCTGCTTTATATAATGCTGTTTGCCATGCAGTTTGTCGTTCTGTTCACTTCTGCAAGCACACTTGATTCGCATTTTGACAGATAAGCAGTAAAAGTAGAAAAACCTCTCTTTTTGAGAGGAGTTTGTCTTTTAAGTATGATTAAGACACGTCTGTGAAGGGACGTCAGTTCATAGAACTTGAATCGAACCTGTCCTTTGTCCTCACTTCACTTCATAAATTAAAAAGCATGCCTAACGGCGATCCACAGAGTGATCATCATAAATGAGATTCTCCAGGCAGATATTTTAAAAGCAGTCAATCTTTTATTAAAGATTTCCTTGAATGTTTTAATGATCATTTCATGGCATAGATCAGGGAATGCACATGAACATAATATCATTTTATTTGGATTAATCTCATTATCAATGTTTCAACAGCAAGTGTGAGAGTTTTTTTTCTTCAGTACTGATTAAAGCACACGCCTGTAAACTTGTCTTTGTGTTGTGATTTGTGTGACTGTTGAATAAATGTCATTCAGGACAGGAGGACAGCAATTATTAGACTCGTTTAAGAAAAACAAATACATGAAATTCTGCACAAAGGATGCAGATTCTCGGCAAATGGATCAGTGTAGCTCAGAGCTCAGTAACAGGAGTTTGTATTACCAGGTGCCTCAGTCAGCCAGGGGTCACATCACTCCGTACAAGGATCCGTCTCCTCTTTCTATGAAGCAACGGAGCGGCAAACACACTCCATTTACACACCTGACTGATCTCGCCTTAGTGATGCGACAGGAACTGTTCCTGATTCATCCAGGGACATTTTATCCTCTTCACTTGAACAGATCATCATCACACCAGCTGCTGAATTTATACTTCAGTTAATTTTTCTGATGATTTCTCTGGCTGGTGTACAGTAGAGATGAAAACATTGTTTGAGTAAATTCTCAATTAAAACATAAGGTAATGGTGCTGTTTCTACACACTAAGAAAAAGGTTCTTTAAAGGTCCACTATGTAGGATTCAACTATCCGAATGCCCCTCTCTTACCCCTCCCATTCCAAGTGTGTATTAGAAAGTACGGTGGTCAGAACGTCAGGTGCCCATAATGTACTTCCAAGTACTTACATTCATGCTACATTGCTTTTTCCGTGCTAAATAATAAGTATGATCCTCCAATATACAAAATTTGGGTTCTCAAACTTAGCAAACACTGATTCCTCTTCTTTCTTCTTCTTTGTTGTCCTTCCAGTGCTTCCTCCTGGAATCATGCTGCCACTTGTAGAAACATGAAACGCAGAAGGCGCTCTCTAGATGTTTGTCCATTCTGGACCACTGTAGCAGCGCAACATGGCGGCTCTGTAGAGGTGGACCCGCTCCTTATGTAGATATAAAGGGCTCATTCTAAGCTTACGAAAACACAATGATTCATAGTTACAGATGATTATACACTAATAAAAACATACTTGTAAATATTATATTCACTTTCTGCAAATAGATATCCATAAATCCTGCATAGTGGTCCTTTAAACATTTATTGTTATTTATTTATTTATTTATTTATTTATTTATTTTTTGTTAATTCTGGGTCTTGTCCAGAGATACATGTAAACTTTTGGGAAAGTAAAAAAATTATTTGTTGCTAACCATCCAAAGAAACCTCTAGGATGCCAGATTGAACATGAAGATTATTTAAAAAAAGGGGGGTTTTCTGTACAGATGCTAAAAAAAAAAGGGGGTTTCTACTTCTATAAAGGTTTTACTTGGAACCTTCTGAATGTTTTTTTTTGTTTGTTTGTTTTTTTGCGAAACCCAGAAAGATCCTTTAAATTAAAGTGTACGCAAATAAAAGAAACAGATTCACACAATCACAGGTTTTCAATTTCTGCAAAGGAAATTTGTTTAATTATTGACGTTTATTGAATTCATCAGATTTCTACAGGAGATAATAGAGACATTCAAGGCAAAGTAAAAAAAAAAAAAAACATTAATATATCTGATGCAGATTAATGTGCTAATCGTATAATTATGATGTATACAAGACACTGAATAGATCTTAAAAGTTTATATAAAAATATTGTTCAACCTAGCCATCCCTCCATCCATACATCATCAATCTATTATCCATAACACTTGTCTGTTAGAGTTGCAGAGAAGCTGGAGCCAGTCCCAGGTGAGAGGCAGGAGACACCCTGGGCAGGTCGCCAATCTATCACAGGACTTATTGCTTAGAAGAATAGAAGAATGTTTAGAATGTTGTATCTCCTTTGACCCTTTTGGAGCAAATATGTGTGTTAATATTATATAGAGCAGCATGCACTCACTCGTTCACTAGGACTGATTTTAGAGCAGAAACCCACAAGCACATGGGAGGAACTTCACACAGACCCGAGCTGAGGATAGAAGCTGAGACTCTGGAGCTGTCACTGTGCCGCCCACGTGAGAAATACAAATCAGCATAACAGAGCCGGCGAGTGTTTCTTTAATCTGTGACATTTCTCTATATGCATATATTTTCCTCATACATCCGGTATTGACAGCTATGTGACTCATACTGTACTCTTATTAATAGAAAGACTTGGCCTTTTATCTGCTAACTCAGTGTGTCTATAGAGGAGGCACGTAGAAAATATTCCTATATGTGTAAAGATGTGTCACTCTGTCTCTCACACACACACACATACACACACACGCACATTTTCCATCTGCCTCTTGTGTGATTGTATATATTCTGAAAGGGGTTGTTTAGCATTTCAAGGCAGTATGTATATTTTTAATGGGACAGAATGTACAGCTAGGTGTTTTTACTTTTTTTTTTTTTTACCTTCAGTGAGAGCTTCCTCATGATCAGGGTCACAGCAGATCCCAGGAACCTTGGACATGAGCTAGGAATACACCCTGATTTGCAACCCAGTCCGTCACATGGCATGGACGTGTTTCCGGAAGATGGGAGGAACCCAGAAAATCCTAAGGAAACCCTCGTGGACACAGGAACAGAACAATGTGAAACTCCACACCACAGAGATGAAGCAGAGCCCCTGGAGCTGGCACCATGTTACATACTGGGCAAATATGATTATTCCAAATCGTGCAGCTGTTACTGATTTTCCAGAAACTTCTTTATTGCTCTTTGTTATAAAATGTGTGTTTTTAATGAATTAATAAATACAGTCTACTATGCGACTTTATCCTAGACTTACAACACTATGTCCAAGACTAGCACAGACATCTTGCTGGCCACATTATCCCTGCTGTTTCTTCATATTTCCTTACTATAATATTCTTTAGTTGTTTATCCTGGTTGATGTTATACACAAAGTGAAATCAGGCAACTTTCACATGAGGTGCAAATTCCTTTGACTGTCCAGATGGGATTTGCACCGGTTCTATTACATTTATTTAAAGAAATAAGCAGGTGTTCTATGTGGCGGTGATGGTGGTGTAGCAGGGACAACTACTCATATTTGCGTAGAGTTTCATATGTTCTCTCTGTGACCTTGTGCGTTTCCCTTTGGGTTCACCTTACAAACAACACTACCCCAGATGTGAATGTGTGTGTATGGTGCTTTGTGATGGACTGGCACTCTAACCCAGGGTTAATTCCCACCTCATGTCAGCTCCACCGTGACACTGACCAGGATAAAGATGTTACTGAAGATGAATGAATGAATGAGACTGTACGGTAATTTCATTGCAATTGAATAATCATATGCAAATTGATGTCCTAAACCTAGGCTTTTGTAAAGCACTGAGTTTTATATTGCACTTCATCTCTTTTGATTTAAAGTAAGCCAACTATGCTTTCATTTAAGGGCAAAAAAATTTATAATAATTACTCAAACTACTGCAGGGATTAAATGGCAGGTTACAGCCACAAACACAACACACCTGTAAACGTAAAGACCTGCAATTCAAAAAGAATTTAATAATGTCCTATTATTATTATTAAGCACCTGCATGTTCTCGTCAAGAATTAATTGAAATAATTATTAGACTTGGTCCTGCTTGATTACACAAGACATTAGACAGAAATCCACTGCTCATCCCTACAACCCTGCTGAAGTCCGAGTTCAGTTACTATGGATACCAGCTCTGGAATTCTTTACCTGGAAAACCTGCAAGTATCAACAGCTTCAGCAGCTTTAAACAGAGTCTAAAACCATATTAATTCAACAGAGCTGTTGAATTCTTGAATATTATTGGGTAGAAGGTGTGTAAATCTCCAGCAGGGGTAGAAGCTCCACATATAGCTTAAAGCTGCTGTGGTAATAACAGGTACTAACGTGTCTAGCAGATGTTACACAACATAACTATAAATTAATAAAATGTATGATTCTTTAATAAATAAGGCAATAAAACAAACTGCTGTGGTGTAAAGGATTAAAACACAACAGAGGCATGCTGTTATAAGAAAATAATCAACTTCGGGGGAGTAACACTAACTCCACACTATGCCGTCATTTATTATGGTGTTTTATTCCAAATTGAATCATCACTGCATTCAGTTAGGAATTTTGTCTTTTTGTTCATTTCCATCCTTTACCATTATTTCTGATGCATTTAATCTTCTTTCATCTATTTTATTTTTAATTTATTTTCTAGTATGGACATTTTCTCTTTGTATTTCACGTATTTTATTTATATTTATAATTCTTTTTCAGCTATTATTGCATAATATAGCAGTCTTTTTTAAATAGGCTATTTCACACGATGTATAGATTAATATTTCAGTGGTATTTGTAGTGTTTACTAACGTTAACTCCAATAAATGTTTTAAATAGAGCCACTTTCACTGTATGCGTGTGTGTAAGGTGTGTAAATGTCCAGCAGGGGGCAGCACTGACTCAGCATTACAGCTGCACGGCTTCACAGCCACTCGATTGAAACATTTAATTATTTAAACTATGTTACGATGTTAAGCTTTATGTACAAATGTAATGTTAGCTAGCTTTATATACAAACTACTAAGAATACAAATAAATGAACCTTAGCAATTAGTGTTTTGAACAATAACTGTTATTAAATACAATGTGAAGTCTTTTCTAGGTTTTTTTTTTTTTAAAGGCCATTTTCAGCAATGAAATTATGAAAATACTGCAGTTAGTGTTGGTACAATAATGTACACACATGAGGAAAAATGCTGCAATAGGAAAATAATCAACAACAAGCTACTGTGACCACCCTGAGTGTTTATTGCTACAGTTAATATTGTGGAACGTTGAAACACTTGCAGTTCCTAGTGGGGACGTCCAGGGTGTTCTTTTCAAAGAAAAAAAATCTCTGCTTATGTTCTCTTGCTGCCGGGAAATCTTCTGCAACGTCTTCGGAAACTCAGCACACTCTATGTGTGATGTTATGTGTCCTGTGATGTACACAATCACCGACTTCTGGCTCGGAGAAATCATCTCAGGGCCAACATAAGGATTGCAGAAGGATTCCTGGAGCACAACAGTCCAATCACAACATCCTGTCCTTTCAGATATTCAGATGCTCCCGCTGTTCTGAGTCGAGAAGCTCTACATTCCTCTCATAGACGTGGTTCATGCAGCTGCTGGAGCTGTCACTTTTCATCAGCACTTCTTCATCCAAGTCTTGCTTAACTGTGGTTTCTCCTGCTTCAGAGACGCTTTATTAGCAACATTTTTGTGCGAGTGAGTGTGTCAAAACCTCCAAGTGGATTTCACAATAAAGGGATTTTTCTCAGATCTCACACAGCCTACACAAAAACGTCCCACTTTTGATTGACAAGCATACGATGGATATACGATAAGCAAACAGGATCGCTGAAGTATTTCATTTTGGCTGAGGTGGTGTTTGACATTGATGAAGGGCAACTATAACTGCAATTACTTTTTCGTTATTGCTGAATCATGCAAGTTCAGACACTGAAGATTAATTATAACCCACATATTAAAGTTTTGTACTGTTCTACATACTTCTCAATTAAATGTGAATGATTTCCATATTTGGCGAACTGACACGGGAATTATAAATACATGAGAGAATGAGCATTTTTCTAATTAACATTTGAATAGGAATAAAGTCCAGATTATGCAGCCATATGTTAGATAAAAGGTATTTGTAGTGCTGCGGATGTGAGTTTTTAAGTCTGCACCGAAATAGCGTGTAGCATGTTCACGTGGAATATTTCATTTCTTTTTTTAAAGATGAAAAACAGACAGCAAAATGTTTTATTGGTGGTTGTGGCGATCAGTTTTTAACCCGTTATTACAGGCACATCATCTCATTTTTTTCCATGTCAGGAATCCTCTAGGGCGTGCATCCCACTTTCTCCAATGGAGGACACCCATTAGAGCACCTCATCATGATTCCTCCACTCTAAGGGTAATTTCATGGCATTTTATTTCAGCCATGAAATAAATAAAACAAATACCTTTCAAGGTATATGACTCATCACATGGCTCACTGAGGCAGTATTGCTTTGTCACTCACTAACAATCAATCTATTAGTCACATGAGGCCTAATTAGGAAATGTGCAGTCATCATTCATTTGGCAAGTGCTTCATTCGGCAACAAATCCGGCTGAAAAATCATCTGAAGCCAGCTTCCAAGGGGCTGTTTGGTGCGATGTGATGATAAGCAGCTCCTGTGGAGGAGATCTGAAACGTGGCAGGATCAACAGGATCAACAGCATCACATGAGGACACAGTGCAGAACAGGATGAAGCTGCTATTTTTGAAATGTTTTAGTCAAAGGTCAGTTTATTTAATGCTACTGTTTGGCTCATAGGAAGAGACGAGGATGTTTCACATTTCTGTCCATAAAGTCCTCAGAGACTGTTCCGGAATCACAGACACTGGAACTGACCATGGTGTTGTGTCCATCCACAACACGGTCTATATTGTTAATTTTTGAGTTTGCACATAATCTAGAGGCGTATAACACCAGTCCTGGAGCACTGAAGTCAGAAATAGCATGGCTTTGTTCAATCTGGTGTTTTAATATTCAGATATTCATATAAGAGGTGCCGATCTTCAAGTACCTATTACATAATGTATTGCAACTAGAGAATGGAAACATGGTCTTTATTCATTCGTTTGTCTTTAGTAACAGCATCATGGACAGTGCTTCAGTGGGTCTGGAGCCTAGCCCTGGAACACTGGGCATGAGGCAGGAATACATTTTCCCCCGATGTTAATTACATATCCTTCAGTCTGTTGGAGTATCACCCCATCCCGCTCACATTTTAGAGTTTTCCGTGTTCGAATGATATTTTCCTGCACTAATCACTGCCGACCCAAGCAGTTATCTAATTAACAGCCCTTTCTAAGTTGAGGTGTGTGTATTAATGCCGGAAAACATTACAACACTCAGGATGAGGGCTACTTCATGACCAGAGTTGGGAATCTGTGAGTTGCACGTACGGTTGTTTATGTGCTCCATATCCTTTCCACTAGGAGGCGGCCTTTAGTCGGGTATGCTGTTGTTGACAACACTACACAAGACCGAACATGGTAACAGTCACGGCTGTTGTAAAACCGGTTTTTCTAAAGCTACTGCGAATGGAGTTCATATGGACGTGGTTGCATCTTTTGCTACAATGGAGGATATGATTCAGGTGACCTTGCACTCTGAGTGTAGACCATATGACTAGGGTTCAGGAGCAATTCTCGTATTTCTGTGAGATCCTGTGTCACCCTGAGGAGAAATATGGCCCGAGATCCATGGTCATGAAAAAGAATAAAGCGTTAAGAGTCAGCAGTCATGAGATTCAACCATCTTGTCTAGCCTAGCATCTCCTGTCCTCTAGGAAAGCAACCTGCAGAGATTCGTTCCAGCCCAATCTAGCGCGCCTCATCGAGCTAATTAGTGTCTTCATAGCACTTTAATTAGCTGAATCAGGTATGATGGATGTGGGTTGGAGTTAAACTTTGCAGGAGAACAGAAGACTGTGATTATAAAATTGAACAGATGATAAAAGAGTTCATTGCTGACGCACTGTAGCTCAGCATGATTTCATTTTTTTTCCCCCTTGTGATTTTGTTACTATAGACGCATGACGGAGAAGATAAGGCCTACGTGGGTTAGAAATGAAGAAACGTGAATACGTAGGACTCCGTCAAGGTCAAAAGATCTATCGATGGTGTTTCTTTTCTGGCTGTGATTTCCTGAAGAATTACAGTGCAGACTTAGGAAAGAAAATGTTCAATCTAGACCAGTTTTGTTTGTGTGCATCTCTGTGTGGAACCTTTAATAGTTCTTTGTAAAACACACAAGGAATGTTTCCTGATCAGAGAGTAAAACCAAGAACCCTTAATTATTACCCCACTATCCGGTTTCACCCAAAGAAAGATGGGTTCCCTTTAGAGTCTGTTTCCTCTCAAGGTTTCTTCCTCATCGCGTCTGTCGTCTCTTGCCTTCTCAGTGCGGCTCAAGATCGACATCCAGATTTCTATAAATCTGCTTTGGATATAAAATAAACGTTCTCCGTCCTGATGCTCTGCTTTCTTGGACAGTTAATGTTTTTCTGCTCCAGGCTTGATAATGAGCTTCTGACTCAAGTGTGAGACATACAAACACGATCCTGTGAGCATGTGAACCGGACACCGTGAAGGGCAGTGGATCGTTGAGAAACCTTGGATCAAAATAACCGCATACACAGGAGGATTTCACCACTCATTTCAAATTGTGGGCCACCACTGGAGTTTGAGCATGTGAAATCATGTTGACGGACAAGCTCGTAAACCTCAGGAGCTGGTAGCTTTGTAGCGTTTCTCTCTAAAAGCAGTACGTCTGACGAATCTTCATCATCTAATCCGAGCGTGTGACTTCTTAAGCGAGGAAAACAGGTCTGGTCGTGAATCCTAAAGTGAAAAATGTTGGAAGACGCGAAGATCCCCCTCCTTCCCCTCACCACCACCACCATCTTCACCATCATCACACACCTCCACAGCAGCAAGGCTTGAGTCAAACCCAACAGCAGCAGCATCACGGAGAGATCTAAAACAACACCAACACCACGGGGACGTCTGGAGCCACCAGCCTGGTGGAAACTGGGGATTTTGGGGTGAGCAAACCGAGTGTCATGAGATATTGTTGAATAAAAGTCACAAGGAGGAGGATCATCGTTCATTTAACACAGTGGCGGATCGGATGGGCAGCAGGTACGACTCGTCTAAAATCGGACCGACGAGTAACGACAACAACAGCAGCAGCAACAACAACACCGACGACGACGGCAGCGAGTCGTCTCGGAGTGGGAACGGCTCAGGTTTTGAGTTTAATCATTATTATGGGGATGGAAGAAGAGGAGGGCCTTGCTTTGATCAACATGGCGGACAACAAAGCCCTGGTGCTGTAACGCATTCGGCACAGAACAACATGGATCAAATGCAAAACTCGCACGAAGAGTATCACAATAATCCGTATAACCACTATCCGAACTACCGATCCGGTTACGGTGGGGCTGGATATGGGATGATGAGCCCATCGCGGCAAGGAAACGCCATGGGCCCGGGCAGCAACTCGGCTACAGCCGCCGCCGCCGCTGCCGCTGCTCACGGTAAGGCTGCTATGGCTTCTCCTTCTGCCCTGTCTCCGGCTGCAAACGTCGGCGGCTTTCAGAGGTTTCCGCCAGGCCAGACTCAGCAGCAGCAGCACCCATCGGGCGCCACGCCGACTTTAAATCAGCTTCTGACCTCTCCGAGCCCGATGATGCGCGGTTATGGCAGCGGCTATCAAGATTACAATAATAATCCCTCGGCTCAGCAGCAGGCGAGCATGGGGCTCGGCAAAGACTTGAGCTCCCCGTACGGCTCCGCAAGCCACGGCTGGGGGGCACAACAAAGAAACCTCCCGGCCATGAGCCCTGGAAATAACGGCCAAGGAAACAACAGACCCCAGGTTTGTTTATTTCTTTTTTTTGTTTACTTTGTTTGTGCAACGTAACATTAATCGCTAACGTTGTTGCTACCCATCCTGACTAGTGGCCTGATCGCTAGCTAGCTAACCGGAATGAAAATGCTAACGGCTAGCATTAGCCTATTTTTTTCCCCCCCGATGGTCAAAAAAAGGAAGGGCGAATACAACAACATTCAGCTTTTGCAAAGGAAAATACGATTTGTTTGATTTTTACTTTTCGATTTTTTTTCACCATTTTCGGGTTTGTTAGTTGGCTATTGTCCGCCACTTGGCTAACAGAAATATCATGACAACATAACTTTCTCCCCAAGGTGACTTAGCCAGCTAGTTAGCATTTTGTTAGCGCGACGTCGCCTGCTTTGAGCAAACCAAAGCTAGCTACGGCTAGGTAACGGAGCTAGCACTAGCTAGCATTGAGAAGCGAAACGTCATTCATTCTCCCTAAAATTAACCACTGCGTTTAGCTTCATCTTACCAACTGTGCTTATGCATAGCATTTAAATATAAACCAATTTCTTTATAGAGATATGTCGAATGTGTTCTTAAATGATTACATTTTTAAATGTCAGACGCCGAATAATAATAATAATAATAAAAAAAAAAAAAACGTTGCGGATGGCGGAATATTCTAGCACAGCACTGCTAGCTAGCTAGTTAGTGTAACTGGCAGCTGTTTTTTTTTTTTTTTACGGGTCTCAAGATTTGTAATTTTGCCTAATACATTATCGTGCGTCTTGTAAAATAAGACATATAATTTGTTTCGTATGTTCACCACTACTCTCAGTTACAATTAAACGAGACATTTCATTGTTTAGTCGCGTTTAAATCAAAGACAACCAGTTAGCTTCTGTGCGGAAGGGCTAATGCTAAGGCTAAACTAAACTTAGCAGTGATTGCTAGCTGAAAGCTGTGAGGCTAAGCTAACACCAGCTAATCTAGTTAGATTTTTAGTCACTTAATAATAAAAAGACGAAACAATTACACTGGTATCATGAGGTTAAATATGTCACAGACTAAATACTGAATTATTATTTTTTTGGAGAGAACTGAATTAATTAAGTAGCATGAATTTGACGTGTGAATTTGATCTGCTCTGGAATATAGAAAATATTTCTTTTATAAATGTACAAAATCTCAGCCAGCTGTCTGCATTATTTCACAAGGCAGTGTTTCACTGTTTGAAAATGAGAGTTTAGGGAAGTTTAGTCCTCATAACCAGTATAAATGTCCATGACGGTGACTGATCGCTAATCAAGTTCCTCTTTTCCTTGTACTTTTTATTCAAAAGCTTTCTTTACAACTCGTCTTTTGAATAATACACTTGTATGTTTGATTTCCTCAGCATTGGGCCTTGTGTAGTGTTTCCCAAATGTCTGAACAGGCTGATTACATTTTTATATAAATCTTTAAAAACCTTGAGAACTTAAAATATTTCTGTGCATGTTCGTCTTATAAAAAGCTTTGAGACGTCTTGTCCTCTTGTTTTGAAGGTTTTTAGCTATTTATTTTTTTTAAAGTGACACAGAATCCAGTAGACCCGGGATCTCTGGCAGCCGTGGGATTTAAACTCGCAACCTTCTGGAAGTGTATTTGCTTAACCACCACATCCTACGGTTACCCCTACCACAGCTGTGTGCTTCTCCTGGCCCTGCTCGGCGAGGATCAGTAGCCGTGACCTTCACACATGCAGATTAGCCATGTGCGCGCTGTGTGTGTGTGTGTGTGTGTGTGTGTGTGTGTGTGTGTGTGTGTGTGTGTGTGTGTGTGTGTGTGTGTGTGTGTTTGCCAGCACTGTCAGCAGGAAATGTATGGAACGTGTCTGCTCCGAGCCCTGATTATTCCCTCTGTCCAGCCTCGAGCTGACTGAAGGAAGTGCCAATGCACTTGGCAGGTTTTTTTTTTTTTTCCATGAGCCTTCATAAGAGAACTTAAGTGTATTTAAGCACTGTGAAATAGCATGGTATCTTAGATCCCGTTTACACTTGGTAGTAAAATGCGTCTTGGGCGATCTGATCACGATCGGATCACAAGCGCTAAATCCAAGTGTAAACGACCTCCAAGACGCATTCGAACAAACCACTTGCCGAGGTGGTCTGGGACGCATTTAACCACATACCTTCTGTAGTGTAAACGCTGATGCATCTGCAACACGGACGTAACAGGAAAATACGTCATTGTTGGACGCAGTGATTGTTTCGGTAACAGCGCGATGTACACGGTTGGAGTGCAAGAAAATAATGACGGTATGTTGTAGGTTTAACGTTTTAATACAATTTTGCACGGGGACCTTTGACTTTCTATCGGAAGTGATGTAGGCAGTAACGAAACTTTCAGTCAGATGTTAAGTGCAGTGCACAAGATGGATTCATAATGAATCTATTATCAGGGCATGAAACGTCTTTATTCCTCAAGCATCGCTAGAGTCACATGACCTTCCAGGTTAATCACTGCATAGTTTGTCAGCAAAATATGTGAAATATTGGTCCATTTGGCCTTTGGTCAGTATATTCATATTATTTACTACCCTGAATATGTTAATGGAATAGTGGTTGTGGTATTTCCATGTGCGAAGGGTTAGGTTTATACTTGTGCTCTGGTTTTAATACTTGGTTAATTATATAGTAACAACTTCCTGTATGTTCACACTAGCAAACCACAATTGGCTCGTGTCACTTGTAGTCTGTATGTTGTGGACGCGGAGCGAGTGCTGCTGTTGTCGCTCGTGGGCGTGTACCGTTCATCCAGGTCATGACCAAAAAGTTGCCTACAGCACTTGAAATTGTATTTAAAATGCAATCTAGCGTTTTAATAAAGTGAAAAATCGCTTGTTTGAGGTAAGCAATGTGCCATTTGTAATAGCGAACCCCAGCACACCCTAACTGTACCAGCTACACACAGTCTCCAGAAACACCAACGATCTTTACTTATTCATTTCCAGCTGTGATTTCCTTGGTAATGTCTTAATCACCTTTCATGAGAGATTGTATATGAAAGGGTAAGATGGAAAAATTGTTGCAGGTAGGAATTAAAGATGTTGGAGAATGAGAAGATGTTGCATCACGAGCGCGCGCGATCGGTCCGACGAATCATACGAGCCGATCGTTTGGCTTTGTTGCTTGTCGTGCCTAATTTGCATAAGAAAATCTCAGCTAACGCCCTTTTGCGGAAATTGCGATTTCGTGTCATGAAAAATGAATGGTCGCCTGTGGACTTGTTGCTCACTGATCATGAACGTACCTTCACACAGGGACTTGCATGACAGACGCTCCACGTAAACCAATTAAACACCAACGTAGTTCTTTTCTGTCCGGATTTTCAGTCTCAATAACTTCGAGCGAGGCTGGTCACCGAACGAGTGTTTATATCCGCTGTAACGTGAGTGACGACAGGAACCGAGCTGTTTTGTGGACGTTCCACACCATTAACGTAACTAGAAACGGATAAAATGAGTCGTTGTGTAGGGAATAATGATCATCACGCCACTCTATTGACGAGTGTTTCCCCGTACCATTTAGCCTACGTTCACACTGCAAGCCTCATTTCTCAATTCCGATTTTTTTTTTTTGTTGCTAAGATCAGATTTGCCTATTGCGATTGTTCACATTCACAATCACAAGTGACCTGTATCTGACTTTAATGATGGCGTTAGAACATTAGACTGTCCTCCGAAACGGCACGCATGCGCACAGTGATATGATTTTGCACGAGTACTGCGTCACCAACAGCAAAAGCATTTGTGAGACGACTCGTGGTATTAAAACCGACGAAATGGACAGGCTGGTAGCTAATGAATGCATAGCATTTTGCTCTGGAGGGCAAACGGTTCATCCGCTGCAGCTCTCCTCCAGTACTGTTTTGCTGCACTGCCAGTGTCCCTTGGCAAAAATGCTACAGTAGCACGAATTAATGCTGCCGAAAGCGGAGAATAAACTCGATTCTAGCCGCAGGCCCTTAACCAAACCCTAACACTTGAAGTTTAAAGTTAACCCTAAAATCTTAACCTTAAACCTTACACGCAACCGCTAAGTAGCTATCAGCGTGCTGCCTGATGACAAACAGCCTCATGAATTCCCATCCGTGCGTCTCATTCAGGTGGCGTGGCCATGAATCGGACATCACATTTAGGACCAAGTGACTCAAATCTGATTTGAAAAGATCGGACTGAACAGATCAGATCGGTGTCATGTTAAGGCAAAAAAAAAAAAAAGAAATCCGATTCGAGCCCCTTCAGCACGGCAGTATAAACGCAGCCTTGGCGCACGCTGTGTCGTCTTTTGTTCCAAGGTCAATGCGTGCTGAAACGTTGAACAGCCAGTAAGTGCCACTCTTAATTTAAACAGTAAACAGTGTATTAATTCACATTCACATCAGCGTGTATATTTGAAAACGGCAATAAAAGACACTCCTGCTGTAGCCATGGATAAACTAATTACAGTGCACTTTGGTGGTTTGCGATTTCTCAGTTAAGACTTCAGAGTAATGCTGAGGAACTGGGTCTGTGTTACTAGTCAGCTAGTTAACATTAGCTAGTACTGCAGCAGGCCTGCGCTGTAATCCACACACACACACACACACACACACACACACACACACACACACACACACTGATAGCACTGATTCTCCTTACACCCGAGAGTGTCTCCTCGAGCCAAAAATCAGTG